>CAJVPI010000678.1:0-23877 GCA_910592345.1 Paraglomus brasilianum
GATTGTATTTTTATTAATTGGATTTAATTAGTCAACTATTAATGCATTGTTGTATCCGTTAGCTGCTCATTTGATAAAATAAAACAATGTGGACGGACATCCGAATATACATATAAAGAAACAAAAGGATCTAATAAAGGGGTCTAGAACCACGTCAATAAAGCGCTTACATTACAAAGTTGTTATATAAACTAAGAGCTTGCGTCAACGTATACCATGAGTGTAATCGGACAACGAATTTACTAATAAGCGAACTAAGGTAACATTGTTGGACTATAAATACGTATTGACACCATATTTACATACACAATTTCATCATAATAGTTCAAGAGGGTCATGAGTTATTTTACAATCTTCGTCTCGCAACCATCACACGATTCATCAACCGCATTTAAAGAACCACAAGATCTCGCAGCAGCTTCTAATCGTTGCATCTCTACTCATAAGTATCGAACCGGAGCAAGCACAAACTGGATTCTCGACAATCATCAGATGAAGTTTGACTATAATCGAAATTGCAACAAGTATACTGACGGCCCTCTAAACGAAAAGCCAATTAGCAACAGTAAGCTCGATGACAATGAAAGCGGCAAAACAAATAAACAAAAAAGATTGATAATAAAGCCATATGCTAACAATAAACATCATCAAAATACGTACGCTTCGGTATTAAAATTTCCGAAAATGTTGTTTGTGCCGTCTGAAAATGCAACTCGTTATGGAAAATTATGGGATAATAATAAGGGACGCACACCGCATTCAAGAGTGCCCTGGAACAATCAAGTAAGTCTATAATTAAAAAATGAGAGTAATGGTATTTTACAAAACTTACTGTTGATATTTCAAGATTGTCCGTTTGATTACAATTTGAGATCGGTTATATGTGTAGTGTTCAATCGTCAACTGTAGATAGTATTTGCGTAGCCTCTAAGCAAGCACTATATAAACTTGATGCTAATGACTAAATGATTTGAACTGCGCATTCAATGTCAGCAAACTTGATTTTCTTTGTAATCATCTATATCGATTGCCATTAAATCAAAAGATATGAAATTAATCATTAATGAACATAAATTGGATGTTAAATTTCAATATTTTGTCTAACTAAAGCGATTAATGAAATGCTCGATCAATCGCATTATCTTTTAGTCTTAAATTTTAATTACGAGAATGGCAAAAATAAATTTTATTACAATAACAGTGTTAATAAATGTTCTAACCCCATTGTTGTCAATAGGAAGATCTGCGTCTACGAGAGTTATATGTTCGTCTGGGACCAAGATGGTCAAAAATTGCCGCTCAATTAGGCACCGCTAGATGTGGAAAGCAATGTGAAGAGAGGTAAGAGCTAATAACAAAAATAACAACAGTTTTATTCACCTTATATGTAATCTAATGTCTTTTTATTGCTGTCAATTATCTAAATAAGATATAACTACCATCTAAGACCAAACAGTAAGTCTTTACTTTTATATTTTTTACCATTTTAAAATTACAAAAAAGTTTCTTACAATATTTTCCTACTTTTGTCCAGTTGTTAAGGATCCATTAAGCAAACTAGAGAAAATAGCCATTCCTAGACTGCATCAAATTTATGGACCAGAATGGGCACGCATAGCCAAGCGGCTTCGAGGACGTACTGGTCTTGCGGTAAAGAACTTTTGGTACAACGAACTTAAGCGGAAAAAACGTTTAGCTGCTCACATTCGAACTCAAATGTCCGTGAAACGTTTGCTCAATTAATCGGTTGCCGTCAGTTATTTTTTTTCTACGAACAACGGGCATATCTAAATTATTACGAGTCTTTTCAAACCAATGCTATAAGTTCCCTTTCATCTCTACCAAATAAGAGACATGATGCTTTATACATTCGTCTATACCAAATGCTACGTTAAAAGTACTTCGCATACTTAATTAATTTATAAACACAGTAAAAGTGAAGAGGAAAGGAAAGGAAAGGAAATAAGTTTATAAGCATAAGAATATGATTAATGACATTTATGGACGGTATATGAAAGAAGTTTTGTTGTACATTTTAAAATTTTTACTTAATCAAATATAGAATAAACTCAATTTCTATTTACATATATGCTATCCAGATAACAATAAAATAATGTTTAGCAGGATAAGTTATTATCAAAACTTTAAATTAACACTTTTAATTGAATCTTATTAAGATTGTAAATGTCAATATAATACTAAAATTTTCTATTCACAAAAACTACTCATTAATTCAATCTTAAACCCAATGTTTATTAACAGTTAATGAAAACACATTTTGGTCAAACCAATTTTGTTTGCTTGTTGATGAATTGTAACATATAAACGCAAGAATATACTTAACATGCAGTAAGTAGCAATACATAAGACTAGTTAAGGCAGTGGAGTGTTTTTATTAACAAGACAAATTGTGTACAAGTGGCTCTCGATATAAGAACCCTTCGATATAAGAAGCTGAAAGATATCTATCTATCTATCTCTCGAAAGATTCTTTGCGAATATAGAGCATGGGATTTTTGCTGGACCCGGTTTGAAATCTTATAACAAATAAGAAATTTTTGATATAAGAAAGGAATTTGTTGGGCCAATCAGTTTCTTATATCGAGAGCCACTTGTATACAGAATTTATTTTGCCATCTTGGGAAACATTTTTGTATATTAATTCGCATTAGTATACCACAATTATACTATTTGGACACCACTTTAACAATAATGTTTAAAATTTAGAACATACGTTTTTATTTTTAGCTCTAATATTTTTAATTGATATTGTGGTTGTCTATACGAGAATCTGTATGTAGATTAAATTAATGTGTTAACTATTAAACAAAGTGCTTAATTGAGAAAGTCAACCCGCTAATTAAGCAACATTTTAATACAAGTTCTTTATAATTGCTGGTACAATTAAAAAAGTTTAGTAAGTTAAAAATTTTTTTGTGTAATTTATCACAAGAGTTGTAGCAAAATTGTTAGTCAGATCGAAATTTATAGTCAAATCGGAACAACACAGAGAATTAGTTAACAATTATATAACACACTAATACGTAGTCATGTACTGTCTTAATATTGCCCCCCATTGAATGTCGTTAGTAACTTAGAATAATCAGGGAAGACTGTCAGCTTGTTAATTTAGCAATTGTATTGCCAATTACGTATATTCTTAAGAGTGTTTGTTTGTTTCATAAAAATTTGGCCCTTATTAACTATGCTAGCTTATTAAAAGGCTTAAAATTGGCTTAGTGGGAGAAATTAAGGAAGAAAATTTTAAAATAGATTAATCTCTGGTAGAATTCTTTCTTGTTACTAATGAGAGCCGATTTAAATCTTGCTCTTTTTCTTTAATTTTTTGTTAAAAAACGTTGTTTTATAAGCCTATCTTCCTTACTCTGATTTACGAAGTATTATGACACCACCTCCCACAATAGCATTCAATCGTAGGTGTTAGGAGCTATAGCCTCGCACATATCTGCTCAAGCCTGTTCATTTTCCAACGCAAGCCTCTAAAATTCGTCCCGGTTATTCAAAATGGGTATCAAAAACAGATTCGATTGTTCTTTGCCCAACAGGATTTTCGAGCGGCTCATTTGGATCAAAAATTGGTCTAGTAGGGGAAATAGAGGGCGTGGACAAAGGTGACGAGGTTGCAGTTGATGTAGATGGCGATGATGACAATGACGACGAGAATGTCGATGATGGAGACGGAGACGTTGATGGGCTAGATGACGTAGACGACGTAGATGAGTGAATGACGATGGTTAGTGAAGGACGCTGTCTCTATTATATATTAAATGTTAATATTTTAAAAAATTAGTAAATGTGCGGTATAATTCTACAAGTGCAGCGTTATTTGACACATACAGTGTTTCTATTCTCATCACTGCCGCCATCGTGGTTGTTACCAGAACCGCTCATCGTTATGAATAATATAAAAAGAATGTATTGAAATCGTGAATAACAGAAGAAGGGAACAACTTTGATTACAAACAGCGTGAGATTGAGCTTTATTTATACCTATTCATGACTCATTGACTCCTGCATATCGATACCGTTTTCATCCGCGCAGTTTAGTTATGCGAATAATAATTGAACCAAATATCATCAATTAATTTGGAGCTCTCCCCGGTTAATGCTCCTAATAAAGAGCATCAATGAGCAATCATCATGCATGGTCATAACTCGTGTGCATAATAAATCGCATTTTGCTATTGTGAGATGACTTATTGTTGATAAATTACGTATATAAATCCACTTTTTTTATTGTACATACGTACGAAGAAGAAGAGCCTGAACAATGGTGTTGCACAGCATAGGGCTGAGCGATTAGAATATGAAATAAACGCTTAATAAATGCTTGCCTTTGCTTATATTGGAAGTGCATTATGCCGAGTAGGCATGGTAATTACGTCAAGATATATAAGCAGATTTTGCAATTTGATGTCATGATTTAACGTGCACAGTTATAAAGACGACAAAGGAGAAACTTTATGTATTAAGAGAGAGCCCAATATTTGTATAACAGCATTGGCATAATGGCTCCTGGCGGACGACCTGTGTACCATTTCAATACAACCAATAAAATTATTCCAACTTTATAGACAAAGAGCATCGGAGTAAGACACCGAGTTTGTTACTTTGCTGTAAGGTCAAGAAGCAAGACCCTGGATCACATGTAAGATCTGTGCACGATTGTGTAACATAGGCTCATTGTTGTCCGGTGCACAACATTAATTAACTCACATTTTCGTTTGTCTTTCCCCACCAATAAGTGGTGGGATAAGTTGCTTCACATCTTTTAGCAAACCATTACTTGTCACCCAACAACAAAAATACGCCGACTTTCAAGGATACATCTCCGGAGAAATATGCAATCGCTTCTTTTAAATAAATCTATATATTTTTATATAATATCAATTGCACCAGTCAAAAAATTATCTGAAGTTGCTTTTACGTAAATGATAATAGATGGTAGTCGTTGTCTGTTTTTGAGATAAATATTTTCAGAACAATAACTATTTTTTTGCTATAAAGCAGGATTAATTAATTTATTTCGAGTAGCTTTCTCGAAATTTGAACCTAATTTGATAGTAACAAACACCTCAGAAAACCAACAACAATTTAAATTTGTTCGTGCGTTGTAAGTGAGGAGATTAAATATTATACTGTTCGATAAGTGCGCTCTTTAGACTTGCAATATTTTGAGATTATGCCTTATTAAAAACATCGTTTGTCTTGCAATTTCTGGCGCAAAAGAAGTTAATCAATTACAGTGCAAACGTCGCAAAAAAAAATAGGGTGATTTTTTGTTTACAGTCTTACGCCTCGGCCATTGTATTTGGCATAACTTTGATGATCTCTATTTGTCTTTCTTTAATTTCGAAAATCAAAACATGATATTCCCATTTCTTACCTTATCGTAAATTACGTAGCATGCTTTGCCATTTTGTATTTAGCAAATTTAGTATACTTATAATGCGTTTAAGAATGAAGAAATCACTTAGAATTATCAATTTTTTAGACTGCGTTTGAGAAAGCTGCCCCCTAGTGAACTGGGATATTATTTAACAAGCCGAATCTCGCATACTTAACGACAGGCTATCACAAACGTAGATATCATTATTACAGTGGAATATTATTTATACACTCTGGTTACACGACATTTATACATTTATCACCCCTCATTTGTGCAGATTATTCCGGTTGTCACACTGAGACAACCGATAACAAACAGGCATTTCTGGGCAAAAAATCCGATATGCTGTCACAACTGGGTATCGAACTTTATTGTAAAAAGTGGCAGATAATATTTGATTTCTGCTCATTACATGCAGTATCAACAATATCTCAAATATAGAATGATTTGCACAAAGAACGGCTAGACGCACGTATTCAATCTGCCATCCAGAAAGTGATATACAGGCACAACATTTCTCTCTGGCATGACTGTTGCGATGAAGACTTTGTTTCCTAGTACCTGATTGCAGGTTGTGGATTGAGGCCAATGCCTGCACTTGAAAGAAGCTTGCATTTAGGAGTACCAGTAATATTAAACTCACGTGGATATTATTACGTTAAGTACCTGTTATAACCATTCCCTTGCTTGGTTTCATGTTTTTTAATTAAGTACTACTCTAAATCATAATTTACCGAAAGATTTGACGACCTTAAGCTTGCAAATGAAATATTGGGGAACACAGGTACGCATCAAACAAAAATCGATGCATTTCAAACAATAATACAAATAATGCTTAGAAATTTGACAAATGCTGCATGTGGTTTGAGATACAACTGTTCAAAGTTTGGTTAATTATATAATGAGCAGAAATTTGAAACAGCATTTTCTGGTAAAATTAATCTTAAATCTGACCTATTTATTAAGGTCTTAACAAAATGGAAATCTTGTGTTACACTACCTTTGAGTAAAGGTGATCTCTAAATAAAAATTTTCGCTCAGGAGGGCTGAATTGCCTGAAACGATTTTTGGGTAAAATCAAATATAGTTGAGTATTGACATTCTTTTTCCATTGACAATTTGATGCGTACTTGTGTCCCCACCATACAAATGACAGCCAACAAAGAAGATAAGACTGATACTGCGAAAGCAGTAAATAACACCAATGCATGCAAGTATCGCTTGCTACAGACTTTCTCAAAAGCATTTATTTGTCTACTGTAAGATTTTAGATATGGTTTGTCGAAATGATGTCACTCGCAAATTTGTTATCGCTCTATTGATTTTGGAAACTGTGCTAATACAGTAAACTTCCGCTAATTCGGACACCAAATTTCCGAGGCTATCGTAAACATGATAATAATAACCCACGATAACCACAATAACACGAATAACGGAGATTTGAAATGTGATAGTAGTAAACACAAACGCAATTTCTGCGCATCAATTATTATTGGTCACACTTTGCATACAATGCAAGCAATGGAAAGTTCCTAATAATACGTCATTGATTAAGTCTCGTATATTAGATCACATCGCGCAGCACATCTTCCCATCAATGGAAAACCAATTTCTCGTGCGCCTTTTCCGCGAAGGGGATTCGCTGGGCGAATCAGTGCTCGAGACCAGATAACGGTGCCTTCCCTCCGCCGAGCCATTGCCACGGGCATCGATTTCAAGGACGTGCTTGAAGGCATTGGTGCAGCTCGTTTACGAGTCTACAGGACTCAGGAACATGCAGACACTGGAAGGAATTCCTTGGGAACGTTCGACAGTCTAACCGATATTCCGATTGAAAACAACCCAGTTATCGGGAATTATCGTAGTGTCTTCGTTGTGGCACCACCCATAGTAACTACTCAACCAGGTAACGACTTTGTGACTCGGGCGTTGGGTACATAGAGTAGTGTGTGCATAGGGTAGATAAACGTAGTAATATGGTTTATGAGTTTGTTGGGAGAATGATACTAAGTCAGTGTTTACACAGTTTTATGGGAGAAGGTTAGTGTAGGAATACGGGTTTCATACATAGAAAAGCACAGCTTTCTCATGTCACGAATTTAATCCTATTCTTGTGTCCATCCATTTGATCTTTCTCGTTATATGTTACTAGCTTGCTCACGTTTTATTTTGTCTTTCCTGTCCATAGCTACGACATCTTTATCTGAAGATATGCAAACTAAGATCAATGAGATACACCAACGAATGACGCGAGAACCTGACGTTGCTTCATACTCAACTATGGATTTAGAGAAGTTGGAACGCTTTCGCATACATACCGGAATTGAGATCAGGGCTTTGGACTATCATGCATCTTCAAGTAGGGATATAGATGCTTATGATTGGACAGATTATCCCGAAAATCATCCATCGCAACGAAAACGGATCATTGAGTACCTCAACAAGCATCTTCAACCGAACCTTCCTCATGGAATCATTATACTTGACGTCATAGATAAAAGGGACTTTCTTAATATATACAATAATCCAGTGATACCATTTGATACTCGGGGTGGAACAGACGTTGCCTTGGTAGATGAGAGCTATGTCAAGGCCTCAATTTCTAGGGCTGGAATTCGCGGGGTAGTGGAGCTGAAGAAAATGGTACAGGAGAGTCATGTGCCGCAGATTGTCATGGAAATGGTGGGAGCTGACCTCCTTGTAAATGAAGACAGTAAAGTGTTTGGGTTATTGACAGACTTAGGAGATGTGTGGAATTTTTATTGGGTTGGAGAGGAAAAGGAGATTGTGACAGTCAACATATCGCATCGTAAGGCAGCTTTGAATTTTATTAGCAAGCTCACCTTAGTAACTGACCGACAAAGCGACAGGGGTTTTCAGATACCTGGTTTGTCAACAAGAGTTAAACGTACGAAAATTCGACATGTCTGTGATAATAATTTTGAGGATTATCCTGATGAAGATATAGGTAGGATAGAGGATTTTTATGATGAAATGGAGTATGAAGAAATAGTTAAACATAAAATGGACAAAGCCGCCTCCATGATTAAGAATACTCCGATATTTCAAACATTTATGCTTAGGCAAATGTGACACACTAGTAATAGTCCCTTTTAATACATCAGGGATTTCCAATTAACAAACTTGAACGTCTTGAAGAAAGCCACTAACATTCGCTTGTTGCTTATCCACTATAAAAGTAAAGAAGAGATAACTGAATTACGTCTTCCAATTGTATGCATCGTGTACTAAGCCAATGATTATGTATAGTCATCGTTGAATTGGATACAGTACTGTACATAGTAAAAATGGAATAACTGTCTGTTGATAAAGCTCTAATACTAGCATAGTTAAATTCCCAAAAATAAAGACATTCCGATCAATAAAAAAGTTTTTCTTTTACAATATTATCTAAATAATTGTGAAACGATGAAAGTATATACAGTCAAACCTCGTTGTACCGATATTTTCGTTCCGCCAAAAATTTATCGGTGAAGCTGGTAGATCGGGGGAGGGGGTTTCCATCGATAATATATGAGTGATACGCGAAATATCGATTATCAGGGGTGTTGGACGAAGGGTCAAGCTTTATTGTTTACTTGTATAGACCAACAGCTGCGAATAAAATTATCAATAGATGTTTGCTTTTTCTTTGAAATAGAGTGAGTTAATATAACTGTCCCTTCGCTAAAGGCTTACTATTTGAAATCATTCCCAATTTAGTAAATGTTACACAATTATCGGTAGAGCGGGGTGAGATTTAATAGTAAATGGCATTTCTCTATTCCAAACATCTGTCCTATAATGACTGCGTATGTACTTTATGCGTTATCCCTTCCTGTAAGCAAGCAACGTCAATCAGGAAGAATTAGATCAACCTGCTTCGAGTCTGAAAAATATATAAAGTTAAACATCTGCATTTACTGGAAAATACGAAAACCCATAAAGTACACACCGTGCGTTGTTGCAAGTTCATTGGTGACCAAAAAATCTCCTCGCCTGGAGCCTATCAATTGAAAAAAAAATACAAGTTAATATAATATGTAATACTCTATTCTTTAAGCTATCGGTCACCATTTCACACACCAGTCACTGAATCAATCGGCAAACTTCTTGTAGGCAACAGCTTACTGGAATATTTATTTTCTTTCTCAACACGAGATAAGGGCCTCAGATACTCGTTTTTATAGATTGTGTTCCACACACTGTTACTAGATTTATCTTGATTTTCCTCGCGAATGAGTTTCTCAATATATTGCTTAAGTTGATTTGCGTCTGGACGCTTGTCAGGATAAGCATCACAACACTCCTCAGCGAGCTGTCGATAAGGCTCTGGTGTTGAATCAGGTATTGCCGGTCGCAGCCCGTTACATATATCTCTTACCAAATGTTCATCGAATGCTCTGTCCCTAAACGGTAGCTCGCCGTTGGCAATCAGGTACATTAGAATGCCAAAAGCGTAGATATCTGTTTTCTGTGTAAACTCGCCTGTATAAAAGACTTCCGGTGCAACATATGGTAGAACACCTCGAATAGTTGATGAGGAGCCTGACTTGTATGCATTCGCCGACCTAGAGAGTCCAAGATCGCATATAAACGCTATGTTGTAATAGGTACCATCTTTACTACGCTTAGGATTGAGGACTATGTTTCCACCATGAAGATCGCAATGTATCAAGTCGTTTTCATGGAGGGTACACAAATGTTGTGCAATATCTTTCAAATAGTCTAATTTCATTTTCCATGTCAATTTGTTGATGTTCTGATCTAAATACGACGAAAGACTACCGTTCCTAGCGTATTGCATTACGAGCACGTGATCTTTTGTTTCTGGCCGCTGCGTGACTCCATAGATATCGAGAAATGCCGAATCATAACACCGAGCATGATTCTTGAGCTGCGTAAATAAACAATACACTGTTCATTAGATAAACATGATCAATTACTCGAACCAATAATACTACATGTATTACCTCGTAAATAAATAGTTCTGGCTCCTGGTCAAGATTCTTGAAGTCTTTCAGAACGACACGTCCTTTTGATACATGTCTGGCGGTGTAGACAGTTCCATAACCACCAGATCCAATCTCTTCAATTTCTTTAAATTCGTCAAATTGCATAAATTTGAGTTTACTGGCTTGGATGAATTCCTCTAGAAAGGTCTGTATGTCATAGTAGAACAACAAATAATAGTCTTGCGTATATGGTTCTTGAGTTATGCCAATTATCCAAATATTAGATCGGCTTATTATGTCTGGATAGTCTTTTGTTAACTAGATTATAAAAATAGCACGGGCACTATTAGTTACGGTAATATTAGCGTGTAATGATTAAAAATGAACTCGGTTACCTGATAAAAATCAAATAATTGAGCATCCTGTCCGTCAACGATTTTCTTTAGTAACACCTTCGTCGACTTGCTTTCATGTGTACTTGGTGTCTGTTCCAACAAATCTGCAGTATGTGTGCATTGGTGTCTTAGTAGAGATGATTCTTCTATGTTTGTTAATCGGGAATACTCCGTCCATTGTATATAACTATCAGTTCGATGCACAACATTACTCCATGATTCCATTATAAAAGAGTCCAAGCATTTGTTGCCTGTAGTCCAATCGGGAGGTCTTGGTGCTTTACATTTGGTACAAAATACACTTGTATCGGAAGATAAATCCTCTGCACACGACAGACATAAACCATCTTTATATTTCGTTTTAATTAGGAGGTATACCTGTCGGCCTGGACGGTATGTGAATCCAATAGTAATCCAAATATTTGGATCGAGCAGATCCGGATTGCGAGCGCTTATCTAATGAGAAGCGTTGTTGTAGATTAAGTTAATCGTAAATCGGTCAAACATGCGTGATAAGGCTCACCTTATGATAGTATTGACTATCCGTCCTATGTAATAGCTCAAGTGAAATTAACTTTTCCACGCATTCATAAGTATGCATACCAATCAGTTTTGCATTCGAATGTTTGTTACTACCTGTAAACTGGTCAGTCGGGATCCATTCCAAGTAGGCTTCGTTTGCTGATTTTGTTTGGTTTTGCGATTTTTTGATCAACTCGTCGAGTTTCTCGTTATTGCTAGTCCATCCATTTGACAATTCCTTGTGACCACAGATACACCACACAGGACTGCATCTAAATATCCCACATGCAGAACAGAATCCATATAGAGAATAACAATCGTGAAATGTCTTCTGGGCTACTAGATAATAATTATCTTCAATTCTGGTAAATCCTTCTATCCATTTATTCCGACTCTTGAGCCATTTGAAATATCTCCTAAAGTTAGATGAAGAATTTCCGTAAACATGTGTAGGGAGTGAGTACGTTCTAGCAAGCTCGTGCACAAATTCCGGCGTACATTTATCAATGTTTCCAAGCAATAAAAGCATTATAGCCATTCCATCCAATTTAGCATAATAGACGGTTCGGTCAGCAGACGTTTCAATCAAGTCCATATCCGTAAGTTCCCAAGAAGAGATCCATCGAAAGTGAGAATAAGCCTCTGCTGATTTTCCATTGTCAAGAATTTGGGAGGATTCAATCAGCTGATCGATTGCAGGACAGTTGAAGACGTTCTTGCCAGCTTGAAAATCTTCATTTCCTGACATTCTTTGACGGTAATAGACGTACTACCAATCCTCGAACATGGAGAGATACTTCAGCTTTCGTTGGTCAGAATTAGTTGTGTCACAATAACAAAGTCACGCAGAAGATTTATTTTCTGGTACATAGACCTTCTGATTGGACTACAAGCAAGCAACGAATGTTTGGACTCTTTTCGATTAGTTAGCATATGAACATCACAATCTATTAATATTAAGACCGATTGGTTGTTGACGGACAGGATGCTCAATTATTTGATTTTATCAGGTAACCGAGTTTATTATTATTATAACAGTATCTAATAATAGCCGTACTCTTTCCTATAATCTAGTTAACAAAAACTATCCAGAAATAATAAGTCAATCTAATATTTGGTTAATCAAGAACCATTACGTGACTATTGTTGTTCTACTATGACATACAAACCTTTCTAGACAAATTTGTCCAAATCAGTAAACTCAAATTTATGCAAGTCGACGAATTTGATGAAGCTGAAGAGATTGGAGTTGGTGGTTATAGAACGCCAGGCATGTATCAAGAGGGCGTGTTGTTCTGAAAGACTGACAAACGTCAGACATAAGCAATATATGGAGAAACTCATTCACGAGGCAAGATCGAGGTAAATCTGGTAACAGTGCGTGTGGAATACAATCTATAAAAAACGAGTATTTTATATTTGAGGTCCTTATCACGTGCTGAGAATATTCCAGTAAACTGTTATTGATTCAGTGAATGCCTAAAGGATAGAGTATCACATATTATATTAACTTGTATTTTTTTTCCAATTGATAGGCTTCAAGCAAGGTGATCTTTTGGTCACCAACGCATGATGTGTCTTTATTACATACGACTCGCCACGATAACCATATGTCTGGGCGAATATTCCTGGCTCTATGTTCAACAATACATACGCCGTCATTATGGGTAGACATTCTTTTTTGAAAATAGGGACAAGGTTATGTTGTAAGCAACAAACTTATTTAGTTGAGAACTATCGAAACTTTTTACATATATACTTCAGGTAAATCGCTATGTTCGTGCTGTTAGACTTAACGAGTTAACAGCAGAAGCACATCTTCATCGTCATTGATAGATTGTAAAAGTCTTAATGCCTTAATGCTGCCAATTCTATCAAGAAAAAAAAAAGACATCAGATATGCGTGTGACGATAATAATTAGTATTGAATTACCGATCGCAATTCCAGCGGCGCTGCAACAAGAAAACTCTAAAAAGTTATTAAATTTACAGCAATCTAAAAGTAATGAACGTAATGAAGCAAGCAACATACCGCAAAGTTTACTGCATAACGCCTTATCCGTTCTCTAATATGACTTGATATCACAGATTCCTTCAAGGTCAAACACTTCGTATTTTCTCCAGGCTTTATTGGATCAGTAATTTTTAAGACGTTTATCCAATCATATAATTTATTTATCCGGTATTTTATAAATATAGTAGAGCTTCCACTCCGTCCACTTGCATATTGAAGAAATTCGTTTAACAAAGTTATCAGCTTTGGTGGAAAGATGCTTTCCGCATTCCTCAATAATCCAACTTCTTTCTGGAATATATATCGGTTCAACATCGTAGTCCTCGAAACGGGTGAGAAAAAAGAACGTAAAACATTTATCAAAATTTCATGTGACATGCAGTTGACCAAATATCATATATGTTTTACGTTCGTCAATACATGATAATCCTGCAGGGCGATGCAGACTCGCGACTGAGGTTTAATTACACAAAAAAAAGGGGTGCATCTACGATCATGCGATTCACGGGAACAACTAGAAACTGTTACACATAGTAGCAATTAGGAGTTTTCTCTTTATTATTAATCACATTCTAAGTCAAACTATACTTCAATCGTTCGTCTTTAAAGCGCAAGTTCATGCTCTGGATATATACATGTTTTCGTGTCTCGTTGTATCTGGGTTAACTGGCTCCAAATATGTCGTTTTGCTCCTGTTTCTAAATCAAAAAAATAGTACTTCAATTTTTCGACTTGAATCTCAAAAGTGAGCCGTTGAAAATTATGTATGTACTGTAATCATAAAAGCGCGACAATTGTGGCGTATAATTTTTCAACTAATTAGCAAATAATGCGACATTCACTGACAAACTGACGTTGAAATCAATTGGCTAACATTTTTGGAATTTCACGTGCGTGTAACCATAAATAACATCTTCTACCGGGCTGATTTGATGAAACACTTTTCTGTCATTATGTCAAGCAATAAAGTTTCGAGAGACTTCCCTTATCTTTGTCTTGTGCAGATAATTTGCAACTTCTCTAACCATAGCAACGATCTCTACTCGTGCTTGCTTGTTAACCACATGTGGTGTGTCTGTGCTGTTTCCCATCTATGGGAAGCTCCTTTTTCCTGGACTGGAAATCAAGTTGTAAAACTAATTGGCAAGGTCTTGCAATTTTTACCAAAAGAGTATTTCGACGAACTGGACAACAGCAATATATTGATTGAGAATACGCAGCCAATCATCAATTATCTAAGCCATGTTAGGAGATTACATATGGCGGGTTGTATCCATGCAATAAATGGCTATGTTGATATGAACTCAGCTTCAATCCTTTTGAATAATGATATGCAGAGAATAACAAAATTACTGTTTTTAATAACATGCAAAGGAATGGTGGAAAACTGTCCTTCCTTAAAGGAGATATTTTATAATTCAAATTATCAAGATCGTGATAAATTAAAATGGGGAAATTGTATCAACATATCCTGGAATTTATTCAGTGTCAAAGCAAATTTCGATCATTTGAGACAACTCAGGTTTTCTTAAGTTTCGATATAGACATTCTACACAGTGCTGCAGATAAATTAAGATGCCTCGAGCTTTTTGAATATTCAAATACATATTGTCGTCATGATGATCTCATATTCATGGATGACACTAAATCTGATGCCATTTGTAAACTCATATGCAACCAAAAGAATTTAGAAAACGTATGTCTTGCCTTTGGAGACTTACTACTTAATGAGACCAGTCTACAATTGATCTCAAAAGCATTATACACCCAAGCATCATCTCTTAGAGCATTTGGTATATCATCTGCAAATGCAAATGTGTGGGGCATAGTTAGTTTTGGTCAATATACCAACCTTCAGTTTGTCCTCTTGCATAGATGCAAATTATTTTCACTCCATCCTTTGCAATTAGATGCATTTTCCAGGCTGAGAGGTCTTAAGCTGGTTGATGTTTGTGTGAATTCCAATAGTATTTGTGCACTGCTTGGGAGTGTAAAAGAATGTTTAGACCATCTTTTTGTTGGATTTTATACTGAGGATGTTCTAAATGAAAATTGGTACACAGAAATATGGAAAACATGTGCAACAAATACACCCCATCTTGTTGAATTATCAATTTCCCTAAAAGTGATTTCTCACCATATTCCAATAATACAAGCAGCTCTTCCACTGTGGCAGCATCTGAGGAACTTAAGTGTATTATGTGCTGAGACAGCTAAGATACTTCCAGATGATTACTTTAAGGAAACTTCAACACTTTTATTACTTCTTGGAAGAAATATGCCTAAATCAGTGAAGTCATTTACATTGTCAGGTCATTGCTCACAATACCCAGAAGAACTTGTCACTTTTTTAGCCATTTGCTCTACAAGTCTTGAATCACTAAATCTTTCTGGTCAATATATTAGTGATGAAGTTATCAATGCATTATTGAACCATATGGGGCATAGTTTAAAGTCAGTTCAAATACAGATGAACAAAGCATATCTTTCTGATGAAGTGAAATGTAAGCTGTTTAATCAAATTTCCTATGTTTACATTTATCCAGATAGTGATGGTAATGATGATGATGATGGTGATGGTGATGATGATGGTGATGATGATGGTGATGTGGATGATGTATATAGTAATAGTGATGAAGAATAAAATTGTGGTTCATAATTTTTTATCCATGAAAATTCTTAAAGCATGAATTGTGCAAATATTAACATGTAGGCTTTTATGTAATTGAGAGGTTTCAGGAAAAATAAAGAAACTTACTAATTTCAAACATGTTATCATTATTGATGCTTACAGTCATAAAATTGGGAAGCTTTATATTAAAAGTAATATATAAACTTTGCACCCCTCAAAAATATAAGTATGACAAAAATGTTATCATGTTACATGTAGAGCTTGTGTATGATTAGTGTAAAATGCATGCTGTTACTTTATTGAACTACAGCATTATGCATTGAGATACTTCAACTTACCTTTTCCTTTGCTAAGTAGCTTCAAAATGACACAAACTTTATTGTTACACAATTTTGAAATGGAAGATTTTCTATACTTATACTTTTGGCAAATTAGTGTAGAAAATGAATTATATTATATATATTGATAATTCGGCTATCTGGGAGAGCCTTCTCACATTTCATTTAGCCATCATTCATGTCAACTAATATGTTTAGGTAACTGACAGTTATATGCAGGATATGAAAGTAGTAACTATTGTTAACATAAGTGTTGGGATGACAGCTTGTTGGGCATAATAATAATAAGCCACTATTACTTAAGCTTTTAGAATAAAACCTATTTTTTTTTCTTAATAATATCAAGTTATATCCTTGAAGTAAAGAAATTTAAAAAGCCATTAGATTTGCTCTTTACTACGTTAGCTGATTGTCGTATTAGGTATTATTTACAGATACGCATGTAATAATACAGTTCAATTAAGTTCCTCATACCACATATCTTAAATACAAATGAGATTTTAATATGAACACGTCTCAAGGTATTCATAATAATAACATGTATACTCTTAATTAACGCTATATTTAATACTGACATTATCAAGTCGGGTTTTGTTGAATAGGAAATGTAAGAATTAACACATAACAAAGAAAATATATAAAAAAAAACACTGTATATTATAAATATTAATATTTATAACTTATATCATTGTCCCGAGAATGAGAAAAGCAAGGTCAGCGGATACAATGAGTTACGGGGGGAAATGACAAAACTATTGATTGTTGTGAGTAGCAGTAATCAAGAAGAATAAAGTTGTAGTTATAACTTATATTCTTAAAAATAAGCACAGATTGTGCAATATGTAAAATTTGTATAGCAATTGAGAGGCTATATATATCAATATATAATTTTAGATAATTTTAAATTAATATTGATAAAGAATTATATGTTATCGGGTCATTCATCAAATTGGAACATGCTAGTCTACTCCTACTATATAATGTCTAGACAAATATCCCCGAAAACATTATTTTTCAGAGAGAGGTGGCAAAGGCATAACTGGGTCGAATGATGAATAATTCATACCCTGCGTACCATCGTACATTATTCGTTCACTCTATCTTTTATTTAGTCTGGGTAATAGGCGATTCTCTGCGTAATATCGAATACATTATTCTCGACGGTAGAATATTAAAACAGTACTTTGCCATAGACTAGGATACTCATAAGAGCATCATAATTATTCCCTGACGCTCTCTCAATCGATAGAATAAGCGGGAATGCAGTAATTCTCGAGTGCGTCAATTCCACACTTCAATATTACAGTATTACGTATCAGTTTCATATCAGCACCGCCCTAGCTACGACGTTTATACATACTCAATGGTCGAAGGCAGTTGCTTCTTCAATGATTATAAGCGGATGTGTTTCTCCATGTGTAAGCCTGAACTGCATGCCCGTTATTCTAACCGTATACTACGTATTCGAATATCATTTTAACGGTTAAAGTTTAATAACAAAAAGGACATCCTTTTGCGTTCGAATTAAGAGAGCTTTTTCAAACTGACTTGAAATTTTTATTTTTTTTTGAACGTTCAAACGTAATTAAATCACACCAATCTAATATGTATGAATTTTCCATAGGTTAGTCAGAGATCCCCTCTCCCCAAAAAAATCTTCCTTGCGCTATGCTATCTCAGCAATTATATCGGATTCAACCTCCACTTTGCATCTACCTCAGAGTCTTGCACTAAATTAAGGATAACTTACGATTGAATGCTGAAGGTGTTCCGTTGGCAGCTTGTGATAGAGAGAGACGTTATATTAACAGTAATTGATTATGCGGAAATTTGAACAGTCAGAAAAGTCGATGGCATGGCTTTGATTCGTTTGTTACGCCTCATATTTACTCGTTGCTCCTATGGACATGGCAAATTAGCTAGAATTGAACTATAATTACGAGGTAAAGCAGATTTGCAGCTAATTGAAATGACACGCACATTTCTGTTGTACAGATTTTTGCTTATACATTCCTACCAATTCCCACTCAATGAACGGCACACGTTCTTGTTAAGCTTCAATCAGTAAAATGGTTTATTGAAAGGTTCTTTTGCGACCTGTTAATCAGCAATTGCCAGATAAATAAAGAACTTGTTAAATACTTGGCTTTACTATGGGATAAATTGCAAGTTTTCGTCTTGTTTTTCATGCGTTCTTACTATTCTTACCGCTTGTTTACTTCTTGGAAACGTTTCTAATGTTAACGGATAAGAAACGGTTTTACCTACTGAACTGTGTTTCTTCCATTCGAATTCATATCAAATGTTCCGGTATCATCAAGACAGACATCATAAAAGCCTTTTCGTGTTTACTCGCTTGTTGTTCTTAATATCCTCCGTAACCAGTATATTCGAAGAGAAAGTCTGTGTCTTGATAGAGCGTTTCTCGTCCAAGTCACTTACATTAACATTTCCTACAAACGTCCAAACTCTTTTCACAAGTCACTGTCCGTTCGTTACTCACTCAACAACTAATAAACTGTATGTGAACTCATTGCAATATATCACGTGAATTCATAATTATCAGACGACCATTTATTCACTTTATACAGAGGCAAACAAAGGTGTTTTCAGCCCCAAGAAAGAAAATTGCCCAACATCAATATTACCCCCTCGTTTTTTTAATATGACGAAATGTAAATATATTTGGTTAACAGTAACCAGATAAAGACAAGCCTTCAAGCGAATCATTTACGTAGCGTAAATATTATAAATACGACAGACAATTTAACCAATTCTGGAAGATGCGCAGCAAATTGGATTAAGAGGAGGGCAGAGGGCAAAGAAAACTTGGTTTTAATTAATTAAATATAGTAATAGTACACCCATGGTACCGAACACAAAGTATTATACTTTTATACATGATAAAGTGTATACGTATAAACTAAATTTAGCTCGGGGTCCAGACATTTAACTTTCTGATTAACAAACTCCGTGAATTACATGCAGTATTTTAAGATAAAGCCACCCCATATATATTTGAAAGCGAGGCTTATTTTGCACGCAGCACATATCCATCCAATCAAATGTACTCGGCTTGGCTTGTCTCACAATATATTTGATACGCCAAATAGTCTTTTTTTTTTTCCGTCAGAATCCCGAAACCGTTATCTGTTAATCTTAGAAAACCCGATTGACGCGCTTTGATAATAATAAAATCAATTGTCTATAAACATTATCGCACTCTTACATATTCTTGCAGCTGCTTGCTTGGACATGTTTCTTTAGCGTATTCGATGTATGCAAACCACATTCTCATCCTCGTTCTTTCTTCTCACCTTTGCTCGTTAGTCAGTGTTATCAAATTAAGCATCAAAAACTCTGTATCACAAAGTCCAGAGAATCGATGCTACATTACCTATATGGAAATATTGCATAATAGAAGCTGCAGGGGGTCATTGGTAATTTTCATGTGCCAACAAATCACAAACCAATCATTATTATATCGAACGCTGTTTGGAACCAAGCCCGAATTTATTGCCCAAACGTCTTTGTTATTGTTACTGTCACTGTTACTGTACAGTCTGGTCGAGTCAGGCAGGTTCCCGTCGGTTTTTTTTGTTTTGACTTTTTTTGTCGAAAGCTAAACGCCCCAGATAAGCATGGAACATATCCCAAACTCAAATACATTCGGTTTTACTTGGTTAACGAATTGTACTAGTTTTTGTTCCTCTGGAAATGGACATTATGATATCATATGAAGCTTAATTTAGTTTTAGTAACAACGTAGGAAAAGTCTACACTGTTTGCTACACAGTTCCGAAAAGCAATGCCCGTTTTCTGATGGAATAAGGTCGAGATTGTATGCGAGGAGGGGTAATGACGCATAACTGTTACTTCATGAAGCAAAGCAACCTGCCGGCGTTGCTTTCCTCCCATTGTTTCGATGATATTTAATTTTATCAAATCCAGTATTCATCATTAAATTGTCCTCGTCTAACCAATTCGGGGATGCTACCATTGATAATCGTTCTTCCATCTTCAGCTACATTCTGAACAATCAAAACAAGCGTCTCTACTATGTATTCAATAATTGTTTGCTCGCTCACTTCCATGTTCTAAATAAAGGGCGAGGATACCATCCGATATCATCCTCTTCCAAACTGGGAGCATCACAACAAAGCCAGCAAACACTTCAAGTCTCCCCCATATTTAATCTCATTATTCGCTAACCTTTACGTCATAATTAACATATTAATTTTGGTAACGCACAGACACCGATCATCCAATGACAATGTTAGTGTTTGGATGCGTCAGCGTGTGTTTCGCCAACGTTTTACTTACTGTTCAACAAAGAACCAGGGGATATAACACGAAAATGAAGTTTCAACAACGAAACAACATATATAGAATATTATCGGAACGGCCAAAAAGGCGACAATAACAAACCACATAATCATAAATCTAGATGACCATAGAGTTTAGTGAAGTGACAAGCTATAGAGTAATTGTACGATAACACTGTGTCTGTCATTACATAAGTGATAAGCACAACAATTCTACAACAATTCTACAACGTGAATACAGCAAATGTTTTTTGATCCACCCTTTACATTGATTGTTGGCTTATAGCATCGACCTTTTTTTTTTATTAAACTTATTTTGTATCATAAACATCATATATCCCAAATGTAATCATCTCATCTTCAAGACGACCACGAATCAAAAATTACAAATAACTTTAAAACTTTCGTTTTTACATCATTTTTCTCAACCATCCACTTAACTTCTCCTCCATTCCACTTCATTACCCACCCACTTTTTTTAACCAAACAAAAAATAATATATATATAATTTTTTCTAAACTTGCATTAATAACTATTATTCAAATAAGTAGCATCAAATGGCATATACAATTGGTTTTCATCAACCCCCATAAGGGCAGGAGAAAACATCGAAACAGTATTGAAATTACCGGGCATTCCGCACATATTTCCGTTCTGCTCGTCAACAACATAAGAAATCCATCTCACTGCGCCGTCACATTCATGTGGATTGCTCTCTCCATGCAGATGAATACAATAATCATTGTCTAGTGTAGCATCCGGCAAGAGCGTGGCCGATATGGTATTAGTATTGATGAGAGAATGAGCAGGAGAATATAAATTCTGCTGATTTACGTCGTTTATGGTAGTGTGATTATTATTAAGTTCGTTTGTCATGACATTACTTGCACTCTCACCGAACTCTTCTTCTTTTCTTGTTTCATCCTCTCTTTTTGCCGTGTCCTTTTCATAACTCATTCCAACGCAATCATTCATGCTAATCCAAGTACTATCCATAAAGCGAGGCGACTGTCTTTGGATATCTCTGAGCAGTTTGCTTGCTTGTACCCATAATCGCTTGTAATAATCCTTTACCCAGTGCGGTTCGGCTCTCCATGCACGTCCGACGGACGGAGAAATTTCCTTCATTTTGTAGCGATATCCCTTTGCCTCGAGTGCTTTCTTGTACTCTGTGCGATAAATGATAAATTTGTTGGGTGCTTTTGTGGGAATGCAGCCGGACTTTTTGTTGAGGAGAGAAGATACGAGTGTTTGAGCGTCTAGGTCGGGTGGGAAAGGAACGCTTATGTTTGGCACTTGGGCAGATTTGGTAGTGGTTTTGGAGGGTGAGGAGGAAGAGTCGGAAGCTGTGGTGTATTGAGGGTTGAGTGAAGTGGTAGATGGTGTATCTGGAGAAACGATATCATCGGAGTAGCATGGAAATTCTCTAGAGTCATTAGAATAAGCAGGTGAAGAAGGAGAAAAAGTGTTGGTTATGGGAGAAGCAGAAGTGGAGGAGGCGGCTGACGTAGTGGTAGAAGATGAAGATGAAGAAGAAGTAGTAGCGGTGGTAGTGGTGATGGTGATGGTATCAGGTGTGGTAGGAAGAGTAGCATTATTATCAGAATCATTAGAGAAACCGGATTGTTGAAATATCATTGTCGAAGGAGTGTAAGTATTTCTTGATAGAGAAGCGGTTAAGAAGGGAGATTGAGAAGTGGAGGATGAAACTGAATTTTCTTTGGCCAAAGATATTTCCATTATAGTCCACAACTGTGGAAATGTTTGTCGATGAAGGAGAAAATGTTATATTTATACTTTTCAAGGAAAAATTAGGGGTGAGATGGGGCAAAACAGTGAGGGACGGGTTGAAGAAAGGGGGGGAAAAAGAGGATTGGGAAAGCCGGTGTCCAAAGAGAATTATATTATAGTATTAAAAGATAATATAGAACAAACAGTTTATGGGCAATGCGAATCTATTAAATTGCGATTTTATGAGATATAAATATAGCGATGGCCTCAATTATTACTAAGTTTTGGGAGTATGGTTTTGGTGCAACAAACGTTTTAGTCTTTTTGGTTTGTCGGCAGTGACCGTACAATGGGATGTTTGACTTTGTTCGAATGAGCGTAACAAATGTGTTTTATCTGTGTTGTGTCGTTTTCGTGCACTGTTTTCTGTGATTCCGAGGCCAGTGTTTCCACCTGTGCACAGGATACGCGACTTTTTATATTTTATGCGAATGCTAATTTAACGAAACAGATCAAAAGTATAGTTGAATGTATAAAAAATACTATTTGGATGGTTGGATGTATTTATAGAATATATTTGTTCAAATTTGGACAGATATTAAAATTGTTTACAAAACAATTCATATGATATTCTCATAACGTATAGAGTGTTGCGTGTGTATATATAATTACTGTATTATTATGTAGTACATACGTATAAATACTTATTATTAGCTGCGCCACTTTCCATCTCTTTGTGCAACAAATGCATTGCATAATAACTACTATAAATACTTACGACACCCACATTTCGTAACAATAATTAATTATACATGCATATATTGGAATCGATATAGTATTTGATGTATTATACAAATATTATAGTTTATACGTCTACTACTTAGGCAACCAAATAGTCCACTTTTCTTCCCCGAACCATCCGTAAACCATCTCTCTCTCCGACTGCAGGAGGGACACTTGTCTGGCCACTATTCATTCCACAGATCCTACTTACTCTACTAACGATCTTCACCCTTAATATCATACCCAATAACATATCACTGTAACTGATGGGATGGGATGGTTACTATTAATATTATGATTTGGTCCCCCTCCCTCTTTTATACTTGTAGATCAATCCGTGAAAGAGATGAGATTTTTGTTATCCCAACAAGTTTGTGGACGTCTTCATGATTCGATTCTCCATACCCAAGTCGACAGCCAATAGTTTCGGTGAAACAGAGTCATTGTTGGGCCTAGCTCGACATTACTAAGTTGTATCTTTTATCGCAAAGAAAGTTGTTATTGCCAAGACAAAGATCTTTCCCGATGGGAAAGAAGATGAACATGTCGGTACATATATCGAACATTTGTTGTATGTCCGTTTGGAATTTATGTCCATTCCGAATGGACATATGTCAGATGGGAATTTATGTCCATTCCAAATGGACATATGTCAGTTTGGAATTTATGTCCATTCCGAATGGACATGTATGTCGGATTGGAATAGTAAAGACAACCAGGTAACAACATTATAAAATTATTTATTGGCATTACGATACCAACCCTACTTGCG
>CAJVPI010000679.1:0-23847 GCA_910592345.1 Paraglomus brasilianum
CGAAATGATCATCACTCTATCTCAGTACCGCAGCGATCACATGATCAAATCGCCGTTTTACAAAATCGCCGTTCACATCATATTTAGTAAATCTTGTATCGTATTTATACTTTTGGCTGGGGGGTGTAGTGCACGCGACATATTAGAACACTACCGCGCAAATCTAAAGCGAAAACCTTGCAAAGGTAGCAGATGTAAGTTCTGGATATGACGTGACGCGAAGACTCAAGGCCCAAAAAATTAACAGCTGGAAGGTATATTTGTTGTTTGTGTTTACTTTTATTATTTTTATGAGCATTTAAGTGCAAGCTGTGACTCCTAGTCGCCAGTTTAATGTGATGTTAACTAATGCTTTCCCGAACTCTTTCAATATGACGTTTCTGTTTTTGCTATGCTAACCTGTTTACAATCAACTGATGCGGACACTGTTCTTGCACAGGCGGAGAGAAGTCTAACATACTGCAATATACACCAAGATTAGGTATAGTTCCTTCAGCGTTCATTTGCGGGTTTCATCTTGAATCTTGAATTATTTGTCACTTTTTTCTTTGTAGGGCCTTGGTGGTACTAGCCACAAGGTTTTGCTAAACAAATGTAGTTCATATATAACATTTACTACACAACTCGTCGCTACTGCACATATAGTCCTATATAAATCAAGTTAGCCGTAGCATTAATAATGTATTGCCAATAGTCACCAAAAAGATGATAAATTGTATTACGCCGAAATATGTAATTAAGTGCGAGAATGAAATAAAGGAGCATATGGATATGGTATGAACATGACCATGAAACGGGACACTAGCAATCATGTAAAGTATGTGTGTGAAAGTCACCAATTTCAGAATCTATAAAGCTGAAAAACTTTAATTTCTATATTTTAAGAGTTGAATCACAGTACAAGGTGAGCTTTACAAGCTATGTTTTATTGTTTATAGTCAGCAAAGATTTCTCTTTGAAGTAGGTCACAACATAATGCACATGAAAAGTCACTTTATAATTATAGTGTTTGCTAAGGATTACAGGAAGGGGCATACCATCAACTACATTTCATAAAGAGAATGACTTGCAAAATTCACAAACTGTTGCAACAGAGCAAAGTGCCCACCCATCAGATATTGCATCTTCAATAGTTTTCCCAATAACTTTTTCATCTTTCTTATTCTCAATATTTTCTTTACCAGTACTGAGTGCAGTTTTAAGGAAATTCTTAGCACTTTCATCCAAAATGTCACCAACTTCTAATACTAAGGGGGACTGTTGCTTGCAACCATGCCGAGTGAGCTGTAAAAAATGGAGTATGGAGGTAAAATATATTAATATCAATTTGCTCTTAGCATATATAATATAATAATTAAGAGGTAGAATTCTTACAATGCATAGACATGGGGCTAATCCTTCACTTGTGACAAAAATGATACAGAGCACTTCACCATCTGCACATGACTTTGCAAAAGTTAGTCATTCGGAAACTGATCCTTTATTTTGACACTTCGAGATTTTGATGAGATAAATATTCTTTTCATTGATTTTGTTACTAAAATAACAGCATATATTTTTTTTTTTTGATCTTGATTAGGAGAGAGCCAACGGGGCAGGTAAGGTAATCCGTGAAGCGTTATCTTGTGTTGATTCGTCACTAAAGTGTTCTTCTGATGGTAAGTCCCCTAAGAAACTCTGGGTCTTGCTTAGCAATTCGGTCCGTCTGATCAAGCACCAAAATCATCGGGCGATTGTATTTTTTCCGAAAGGCGGTAGCGGTCTTCACAAGCACCTCCCTCAAGCAGAACCAGGTACGGATCAGTTCTTTGGTATTGTCCACTTCTGGTGTCTTTGTAAATAGATTACGCCATGATAAAGACGGGCGACCAACTAACGGCGGATTATCTACATAAATAATTTTCGCTGCCTTTGGCTTCTCAAGCTTCATTATAGCCGCAATCAGAGTCGTCTTCCCTGTTCCATGTTTGCCCACAATAAGAGTATAATTATTTTGGTTTTGTTTTTCCGTTTTCAAATGTCTTTAACAATTTCTTAGTAACGGCGTTGTTGTTGAAGTGGTAGTATATACAGAGACACTTCTATAAGTGCACCCTCCATAAGTGCACACCCACGCGTACGTGCAAGCGATTTTGAGTCCCGGATATAATTGTATAAGTGCACACACGTGACATTTAAAAAAGGTCAGCCAATTAATCGCCGTGATTTCAATGCATAGTACTAGTCGTGGCGTGGCTCATTCATGATCTAATAGAGCGTTCGGCAAATTTTTCCAGGATATGATTAAATTCATTTGGTAATTGGACCACAGGCTGTTGGAGTGGACATAAATCCAATGATAGGGCATATTCATCAGGGAAGAGAAAACTTGGACATTGGTGGTATCGGAGGAATAGGGTGACGGGTGTTGGAAGATTAGGCGTTGCTACCTCAAAGGATGAAAGTCCAGCGGTATGTTTGCCATATCTGATGCATGTGTTTACAATGGTCATGTTGACAGCAAAGCTAGCCATACTGATTCATTAATGCCTCCGAAACCTGGCCATTGCAGATGGCTTCGTCTGTTTATCATGACATTCTCAACGTTATTACAAAGAACGGAGAAAACATTACCAATATCATCCGATCTTTTTCTTCACAGCTCACTCGTATGAGACTTCAAAGTTGAGTTTACTTGAAAATCATCTACTTTACGAGGACGTAATGCTATATCAGAGATATGGCAAATACCGTATGGTCAGGCTTTGCTCGCTGCACCGTCTTTTTATTAACGGCTAATTTAGAAGGAATCCTACGAGGCTATCAAAGTTTTGCAATTGTATGGGCGTACTGCATTTAACTACTACACCAGCTATTTATTTTAACGAGCCGCAAGTGTTGTTGCGACAGCAGTTGCAGAAAACGAAACGCGCCGATGGGTATTGTCGGTTCAGTCAGTGAAGATGGGATTTTCATAAGTCATTTATCGGATTGAAATTTATCCTGCTTGAAAATTTAATTGAACGTCGATCGCTCAATTTGTGATATTTGGTATTGGAGACACTTTATTTAGCAGATTATATTCTATTCGAAAATATGCTTCACAACAATTAGGTAATCTCTTCGTCAGCAGTATCCGTTTAGCCAATTTATCAATCTCTCAGCAGGAAGCACGTTTAAACGTATGCCATCCTCTACTTCTATGCCCACATCGTCTCCTGGCCATCGAGAAAAATTCAAAGCTTTGGATGGTGTTTCTACGCGCCTTGTGTACCTTGAGTGTGCTCTTGTGAAAGGTGACTACGAAAATAATGAATATCAATCAACACAGTCAATTGTTTTACGAGTATCATGATTATTGTTTCAGTCTAACCTTATACAGTTTATCTAAACGGCAAGCCTAATACCATGAATCTATCCTTAGAATTGGATTAGAATTCATTTGCTATCGATAAATTGCGCTCCGCCTCGCTCCTCAATATTGATATGCCTCGCTTGATTGCGCGAACTCTTTTAGTCCGATATCCATCTGATAATAACAGCCAATCACTCACACCAAATCTTGTGAATCAATAGATGACATTATAATTTGGCAATGTTGTATGTTAGCGAAGTTGTTGGAAAATACAAACGCAACTTCTTGTAGCCTTGATGAAAATGCAGCTTCAGGTAATGCTAAAGGCTGCTATGTAGATGAGTTTGGGTTTTTATGAATTTGTCTTTTTTTTCTAATTCTCTTCTTTTTTTTTTTTAAAGCCTGAAAATTTGCTTTATAAAGACAGAACACGCCATTCGAAACTCGGTTTAGAAGTGCGTTGGTTCTGGTCACATGGAGGGTTCGGGGCATAACCGGAGAAGTATCGAAAGTAGGAGTATGCTCAAGTGCAAAGACGTCAGGACTCGTTTGCGATGATGCTTCTTCGATCCGAGATATATTGAATTATAGGTGTTATTATTGTTGCAGTAGGTTGGGAATGGCAAATCAAATATTATTTCGCATGGTTGATATGATCTTGGCACATATAGATGGCACATTTATGCATGGCAAGTTTTGTTTGTGTTGTTTGATATCGCTAAACTTGCATCGTTACGCGTCAAGGTTATGCAGCAATATCATGAGTAGATCTTCGAGGGTATGAATGAATTGATGTCGATAAGCAGCGGATGAAGCTAAGGTTTTACAGGAGTGTCAGAAATTTTCTTCGATCGGAAGATTTCGAGCTCTGCCTTTATCGCATCTTGTCTGCATTCTAGTCAAAAGTGGCTAAAACAATGTCATAAACTTTAAATAATGTACTCTATTACTATATTTTCGGTATTTTTTAACTCATGTTAATTTATTTAATTGAAGTAAACCTTGAATAAAACTCGTATAAACTGAAATAACCCCGTGAATTACGTGTTTATTCAAAAAAGAGTTTGTCTCTAAATTATAAGAAATGGGCTAGGTTTTAACATTATAAATCGAGGTTCATTTGTATCAACATGTAACCATACCTGCAGCTGAATCCAGATCAGCTATTTCTTGATCTCCCGTAGATAAGAGCTTACTCGAGACGTGATAAGGGTTTTACATCAGTATGATAGATGGTATTCCATGTGCTGTCATCAGAATTGTCCTTGGCCACCTCGTCCCTAAGCTTGTCAATATCTCTAAAAAGTCTCCATGTATCTGGACGCTTATCAGGATCGGCCTCACAACACCGCTCAGCAAGTTTCTTGTATTTCTGTGGTGCTGAATCAGGCATCGGTGGTCGCAGTCCATCCATAATCTCGCGTATTAAACTTGTATCAAACTGCCTATCTCTAAATGGTGGTTCACCAGTGGCCATCAAATGCATAATAATACCAAAAGAATACACATCTGATTTTTTCGTAAATTTGCGAATATGGAAGACTTCCGGTGCAATATAGGGTAAAGCACCTCGAATGGTTGAATTTGATTCGCGTGAATTCACTGATCGTGAGAGACCAAGATCGCATATATATGGGTGTACGTCATTATGCAAAACTATGTTTCCGCCATGAAGATCACAATGCACAATTCCCGCATTATGAATAATATACAGATACCCTGCAATATTTCTCAAACACTGTAATTTCATCCTCCACGTCAACTTGTTAATATTTTGATCCAAATAAGACAAAAGACTACCATTGTTAGCATATTGCACAATGGTCATATACTCTTTTGTTTCTGGGTCTTGTGTGACTCCATAAATTTGAAGGAAATAAGAATAATCATTGTTTAAGCACTTGGCGTGATTT
Source organism: Paraglomus brasilianum (assembly GCA_910592345.1). Taxonomy (NCBI): domain Eukaryota; kingdom Fungi; phylum Glomeromycota; class Glomeromycetes; order Paraglomerales; family Paraglomeraceae; genus Paraglomus; species Paraglomus brasilianum. The sequence continues at coordinate 5,248 of CAJVPI010000679.1, forward strand.
CTGAACTATCAAATAAAATAATAGAGTCAGATTAAATATTAATATCACTAATACTCCCTTTAATTAATACTCCCAATTATTGCTTACCTCAGAAATAAATAATTCTGGCATTCCATCAAAATTCTTAATCCGTTTGAGTACAACGGTTTGTGGTATGTGCTCTTCTGAATACTTTTCATATTTAGCAGTATAGACTGTTCTATAACCACCAGATCCGATCTCATTGAGTTCATAAAAGTCGCTGTACTGCATGTACTTGACATTTCTGTGATGTTGTATAATTGTGTCCAATATCTGATGTATTTCATGGTAGAAAAGTAAATAATATTCCTGAGTAGATGGTTCCCGAGTGATCCCAATTATCCAAATATTATCTGGCGTTAATATCTCTGGGTATTCCTTAGTTAGCTATTTGAGTAAACAAATATACACCGGTCAATTTAAAACGCGCAATACTAATACATGTTAATAATACTATTACTATTTGCATAATTTACCTGGTGAAAATCATTTTGTTTGTCAACTATCTTTTTGAGTGTCACACATGTCAATTCATTTGTTGTCAGTTCTGAACATTCTGCTATATGTGTGCATCCATGGTGTAATGATGTCATTTCTTGTACATTTGTCAATAGAGAGTATTCAATCCATTGTATATACATATCAAATAAATGCTTTGTATTCTTCCACGATTCCATAATAAATGAATCCAGTGATCTGTTGCCCGTAGTCCAATCAAGAGGTTGCGGCGCTTTACATTCATAACAGAATTCATTTATCTGAGGTTCTAATCGACATGTACATGCCAGACATAGTCTATTGTCAACCTTTATGAGACAATACTTTTGTATACTTGCATCATATGTGAATCCGATGGTAACCCAAACATCTGTGGTAGGAATATCTGGATACCTATCACATAACTAGTGGAAATGATAAGTCAATAATTATTCAATAAACATGATGCATAAGTAAATAGCTTACCTCGGCATAGTATAAATCATGTGTCTCATCTGTTATTTCAAGTGGAGTCAATTTAACCTTACGAATAGGTAGACCATTCAAGTATGCATAATCTCCCCCACCATAAATACAATCGTGTGGAATCCATTCCAAATAGGCATGATTTAGTGAGTTTGTTTGTAATTGAGATTTCTTAATAAACTCATCAAGTTGCTTATTGTTGCTAGTCCATCCATCGGATAATTCTTTATGTCCACAGATGCACCACACAGGACTACATCGGAGTATTCCACATGAGGAGCAGAAACCATATTGAGAATAACAATAGTAAAAGCGTTTATCAGCAACCATGTAATATTTATCTTCGTACTTGGTGAATCCTTTTATCATGTAGTTGCGATAATAAAGCCATTTCTTATATCGTCTAAATTGACTGACATTATTCTTGTACTTGTGTGTCGGAAGTGCGTATATTCTGGCAAACTCACTCACAAACGATGGTGTACATATTTCATCGCTTTCAACTAATAGTAACATTATCATGCAATTGCAATCAGCATAATAGACTGTGGAAATTTGAGTTGGTTCTATGTTGGCGATTTCCTTGTAAGGAATCCATTCAAGTCTTAAGTAATGTTCACTTTTTGAGGATTGAACCAAGTTGTCAATCGCTGGATTATCTGATGCTAACGACATAGTTTGAATTAAAAAACTTTTTTCAAGTGCGCGCTGCTGCGCAAATATCGTTTTCAACACTTGTGTTACATTACACATTGCACATCCCATTTTTCCACTGAAAACCGATAACTCGCAAAACCGATAACTCGCAAAACCGATACAATTTCCGTGCAATTTATATTAATATATGATAAATTTCTCGTGAAAACCGATAATGCATAGTAGATACAACCCGATAAACACCGATTTTTTTTAGCGATAGATTGAGCTTCGATAAACTGATATTATATTATAATGTAATACAATGATAATCTTCCTCCGCAGTCAAACAAAAAACCCAAATTACCGTTATAGAAACATGGCATTAGACTCAGCAGCTAAAATACAGTCAACGTTATGATGTGCGCAAACCGAATTTTATGTGCATTAACTGAAAAGTGGTGCCAAGAAAAGTAGCACGGTTTAGTTGATTGGCATAATAACTGTGTTACAATGCTTATACTGCCGTTAAGTACATTATGATAGAAGTATCGCAACACGGCAGGACCGCATGAGATTGAGAATACCTTCCTTTCATGAGATAAACGTATAATTTATTTAGTTTATAGAAAAGCCGACAATATAAGGCATTCGGATGAAGATAAAGAAAATGTGAAACGATTGTTTTAATAGATGACATAGATCTGAGTTTCATCTACTACTACATTCCATCGCATCGGCAATATCGAATAAGAGAGAAAAATCCAATGGGAAATAGAATAACCGCCATTGTCAATCTATACGAAACTGACCGCCAAATTCTGTAAAAACCGATAGCAGAAGATAAGGACAATCGCTTCAAAAATAAATAAAGTCAATAAAATAGCTTGTGAAATAATAATGAAAATAATAAAAGAGCGGCACTCTAACAATCAAAAACAACAAGCCTGATAAGGAAGTAATGAGTGATAAAGAAGAAGATAAATAGAGTTGGACATATCAAAAGAGTCGGACATTGAGAGGAGGATATTACATTACAGCAGAAAGGGGGACAAGAAAGGCAAAAACTGACACATCGACAAATAACCTTATGCATTTGGCATACAATTAGGACAATATTGATGAAATCGGGTGAGTTGAACGAGATATAAGTAAATTAATGTTCAATTACAAGGTAGAGCCGCAGTATATTACTATTTTATTGAAGGTATGATTGCCTCCGTACGCGTTGCATAATGAATGTGTTAAAAACCTTGATGGTTGGACATCCATAATATAATGGTATTCCTACGTTGCACAATTGTAAAATGCTCAACTACAGTCTTAATGAACGAACGATTCGAACAACATAGCCGTCGACTGGTTTGGCGAATCTTTTTCTTATGACGTGCACAGGACTTTTCCGACAAGAATGAGACGCAAAAGTAAAACCGATTGTTTGTTTAACGATAATGTCAACTTCAGTTTTTACGTAATTATGAAGAAAGAGTCTGGCAATACCAATCGCTGATCGTTTGTCTGCTTTGGAAAGTCTTTATCGTCAAACGTTACTGATCACATGCGCAACTTCAGAATCAACTCATTACTACATTCTATTGCACTACTCATTACTCATGAAACTATTCAAAGTCCAACCCATTTACTGCTCTCGCCCCACTTAGAATGCCTGCGACTACTTCTTAGGTGCCTCTTGCATAAAATGCTGTTCCTGTTACAACGGATGATACTAATAACAAGACTGTTATTTATCGTCACCTTCCAACTGCATATCGCATTGCCACATAGGAACATCACTACGACAGACGTTACTCTCACAGCAGGCTTACAAGTATACTTGATTATTTGCTAGTGCTTTTGGGTTTCTTTGTTCCGTATTTCGATCTCGAAGTCATTCTGTTGGGTACACCTTGAAAATCCATGGATCCTCTGACCAGATGATACCTGACACCCGGAAGATCTTTTACACGACCTGCGATGACGATATAGGAATTTTAGTCTACTTTCGATATTTCACTCGCAAAGTGCATCGATTCCTTACCTCCACGCACCAACACGACGGAATGTTCACTCTAGCATCAGAAAAAGTAAATTAAATTCGATTCAAGACGAAATCAGCGCAAGCACGATAGAGTTAATCACGTACCAGATTATGTCCCTCGCCTGGAATATACGCAATAATAACTTTTCCCGTAGATAGTTTGACTCGCGCTACTTTTCTCACAGCAGAATTAGGTTTCTTTGGTTTTGTTGTGTATACTTTGTTACACACTCCTTTTTTCTGACAATTGCCTTCCATTGCAGGCGATCTTGCTGGTTTACGCTTGGTCTTTCGACACTTGCGTATCACTTGATTTAATGTTGCATAATTTGCGAATCTGTTGTTGGCAATGAGGGGAGAGCTTGATAATGGATATTTGATGCATGGAGATGAAAAGATGGATTTGAGGAGAGAATTGGTGGAGGATTTAGCGGTGAACGAGCTTTGAAGTAAAAGTCGGGCCGGATTGGTCTGTGATAAGGATTGTTTTAGTGAAGCACAAAGAGATAACATTGTGTTGTATGTGTTAACAAGGAAAATAAAACAAAAACATCAACTGTGATGTTACTGATAAAAAAATATCGATGTGTCATGTGCAGATCTTTGGTGGAGCAAATATTTCCCTATTTGGGAATAATTTCCAAACATAGATTACACACCTGCTTGTTAACAGTATTAGCATCACTATATTCTCGTTTACGGCATATATTATTACTATCTTGCATACTCTGCTAAAGTGTCTAACTATTGATCGAATCCAACTGTAATTCTATCATACTATTTGCAACGATTTCTTGGCATTCCTTAAGAGTGTCTTTCGTCTTCTTAATTCATTACCCATCAGGTTTCGCTCGGACTATTACTTTACAATAAACTCCCACATTTGTACAGTCTACCAAGATTAAATCTGTCCACCGTTGACAAGCCCTTCTTTTTTGTTGCGGGGGTATGTTGGTGGTGGGGAGAACCAAGGTCGCTTAAACGGTTAGTTTCTGTAGATAATAATAAAGCATCTCTTTATAAGCTCGGATGCCGTAAGAAATGATAAACTTGGTTCTCTGATATCAATTTGTCCACGTATAGGCCTACACGTTTCTAAGATCGTTCTGAACGCAATGTCAACATAGACAAAAGCCAGATGCCATCAGTTGATAGGACTTGTTTATTACTTTCCTGAACTTGCACATTTCTCTTTCTAATCAGTAATACGCTGAAAAGTATTTATCTACAATAGAGATCGAAGAATTCTGTTTCGCTTTCGTCATGGCGAGATGATTCTGATCATTGGCATCAAAGGATGGAGATGGAAATGGTAAACGATTATTTCAACACAAGTACCAATATGCCGTATTCTACGGCGTCTTCGCGAGGTTCGTGGAGATTTGGACTCGGCATACGCGAACAGATATCCAGGTCCATTATTTAGTCCAGAACGACATAATAATAAACTTCGAAACCCTAAACATAAATTAACAAATAAATTATTAGCAGTTTAAATTGTTTATATTATTAACTTACTTACAATAGTCCAAGCGGGACCGTTACTAACATAAAGTTTTGCACCACTCCTGAAACCAGTAACATGTACTTCCGCTGGTGCTGACCTGTGATGCGAAAGCGTAAGTTTCGGAAAGATTTTTGGCGCAAATGTTGCTTAACTCCGCTTTCATTCCATTTGCTACGCTAACTTTTTTGCAGACGTACGTGTAGAATGTTAAGCCTTATTATGTGTGCAAGGCAGACAGGTGTAACGGTAAATCTTTATTTACGTATCAGCACATGACACAATTCAAGTGGGGTCATTGGTTAATTAAATTGCAACTGGGTAGTCGCAATCTATAGTTTCGCTTGAGAAGTTTCTCTTTTGACGACGTGAAAACATTGTGTATTTTCTAACTCTCTAATTATCAAGCCACATCAACTTTACCATATCAAAGTTATCTTTTTTTTACATTTTCCATAAACTTGAGCAGTCTAGGGAAGTAAGTTAAGTGAGTTTACATTTTTTGATAAATGTAAACTATTAAATATCGTATAATTTTGCAAATTGCTTACTATTACGCTTTAGGATCAAAGAATATTATTTTAATTTGTCTTGTAGATAATAACTTGGTTGTTTATCGTTTGAATTAAATGAGTTTAATCCGCTGGGTAATCGAATGGAATTGTCGTTTTGTTAATTAATCTGAAATTCGACCAACGTTAATTGCTGATGCTATTGAAATATTTCCAGTCGTTCAAATATCCGTCATTTACTCTCAACAGTTTGTAAAAAGCCGCTTTCAAAAAGCGCTAGTTTAAAATGCGTTCTAAAATTTTTTTTGGTGTTTCGGGTCGGAAATTAAGAAAATTCTGAACATTGCTGTAATCATAAACAAGCCTACAGCGCGGTTAATAACATTAATAACGAAACACATTGTTTGAAATTCAAGTTACAGCCGTACACTGACTGGCATTTTGGCAAAGACGACGAAAACGTGGTAGTTGAATAACAATGAGTGGCAATAACTCAAATTTATTCGAGTAGAAAATGGTCAATTTTCCTAGAAGCGTTTGAGCAAAATTAATAAGATCTATCTTATATTTTAATAAATTACGTACTGTATTTTAAACAACTTCTTCTCCAGGATTTTATCAGCCGTCAAATAAAGAGTGGTGTACAGTAATTTCCGTTACTTAATAAATCTCATTTTCGAAGAGAGAATATATCTATTATGATAGAATTTGTCTCTGTATTAACAGTGGCATTACGAATAACGAAGAACTAAGGTTGAGGGAGGCCCGAGGTATTAACCAGGTAATGTGTTCAGCTATACTGGAAGCTTCTGGTTAAGAATATGACGACTTATCAACGAAAAAGTTAAATTGTATTGATGTTTTATTAGTATGGGAAATGAAGTTGCCATTGAGGACAATGTTTTGAATATGGGGCATTCCTTGATTCCGTATAACCACTGTTTTTATTAGACACGGTATTGGAAGAATATTAACATTATTGTGCTAATTGTTGGAACTCAAACTTTATCCATTTTTGTCCCTTAATAACCATATTTGTATTCATTATTGAAATTCGATTGTTTAAAAACCTCCAATCGAAAGAAAAGATGTGGTGTTTTTGAGTGTGATGCGTAGAATTGATTCCAATTGGCTTCATAACCGAGTGTTGTGTTCATCACAATTGTATTCTGTAGAACCAAGGATACAATCGACACAACTGTATTTGGCATGCATATAGAAAGGATCGAAACATTCCCTCGGCCCGAAAGGTTTGGCCGTCTACTATTTCAAATAAGCTGTTGATTTCCATTTAAGTGTCTGTTTTATAGCATTAATAACTGCGGGTATATGCATAAGTTAAACCATGTTCCAATTTGACGCGTGCTTGGCGCATCGAAAGAAGGTGTGTGGAGACTCTACTAACAATGGGAAATTTTGTGAAACGGCAACGAGTTGATCATTGGAAATACCTTATTTTGGGGCAAACCTTGTAAACATGATGTCATATGGACTACGTATCTAACGATAAGAGAGATTGTAGTAAACAATGGCGCAGTGAAGCAAATATTACCGATCTATACATGATATGCATATGCGTAGAATCTGTTGAGAGAACCACGTTTCCACCAATTCCTTGTTGTATAACCACTCAGCAACCAAAGACGGTATAACTTCTAATATGCTCTAGCTCTTAATGGTAATCGATTCTCACGAATTAATGTTACTGATCATGCTTGCATACAATATTAACAGTTTCTATTCACAGCAGAAAGAATATCGTAACTCGTGTGGCAATCAGGGACTTTATTCCTTAACTGTACAGCTAGCACACATAAATATTTATATGCAAATAATTATATGTGATGATGTACTATGTCAAATATCTACAAGTTCAACTTCCATAAATGTATAGACAATATAATCAGACTTTTTACTTTTAAGGTTGATTTATTACTAATTAATCCTTTCCCCTTTAACTCCCTCCCTCACTATTTCCACCATTTTCGTATAAAATAGGTGTAAAGGCTATGGACGACAAGAACTGAACGAATCACGGCGAGGCGTATACTCGAAAGTTACACCCCTCCATTATTTTGTTAGCCAAGTTTGTCCGATTATTGGGGAATCTAAAACGTAAATTAATTACAATAAATGAGAGATACAAGTCATGGGATCATATTAATGAATAGTATGGAATCAAGTAATTGTGGATCGCACTAATATGATATTATACATTCAGTTCATGTGATGATACATATTGTTGTACTCTTCTCACGATAGATACGCATTTCCCTCCCCTTTTTCCTTCTTTCTTCCAGAGTCACACACACACACACTCACACACACACACACTCTCTCTCTCTCTCTCTCTCTCTCTCTCTCTCTCTCTCTCTCTCCCTCTCTCTCTCCTCTCTCTCATATCTCACTGAAAATTGAGATCGTTGCGTTCTCGAACCGACAGACCGTATATCACATGACTATACCACATTTACTACCTTTATAAATTTACAATAATGTGCTTTTCTATTGGTTATTTTATACCATTTAAAGCTATTGGTGACTAATCTCCGATAAACATTGATGATCATCACGGACAGATTCCTCGCAAATTCCGTTATTACCACTACGCACTCTGATTGGTCCTAATATGATTAACACTACATATAGCTTATTGGATTATAAAAATTGGGTTGCAAACATCCGAATGACTCATTATATCATCGAACATTACTACTATGACATTTCCCCTTCCCGATGAATGCATAACTAATATTCTTGACCATATTCATTACCACGACTTGTCCACCCTTCATTGTGCTCTATTAATCAACAGACGTTGGTGTACCGAAGCAACGTCTTTACTTTGGAGACAACCATTCAATGTACTTGGCCGGATTGACTCTGACCATGCCATTAATCTTGTCCCAACCCAGCGACGCCGACTGCTTTGCGGATATCGATATGTCAAGCTCGTAGATTCCTATCTTCCATTTCTGAGCGAAAAGACCAGATCGGCCTTTGGCATACGATTAAACCAGACGAATCGTTCTCCCACCTTCGATTATCCAAAGCTGCTGAGAGAACTCGATCTTTCTGATCTACAAACTGCGGCTCATTACTGGTGCGAAGCACATCATCCGATATCGGAAACTAAAGATGGGCATAATAATAATGATCCCGGAAAGACTGAATATCGTAGCCTGGCAGACGAACTGTGCAAACTGTTCTTGGATCGTTGTGAACGTTTTGACTTTCTATGCTTCAACGAGAAGGAACCAAACAAGTATCAGTTACCGCAACTGCAAGAGTGGTATCCTAATCTTTATCGCTTTACGCCATCACCTAAATGTGTCACTCGTTTAAATGGTCTGGTTATCGGGCCAACTTTGCTCGAGCAGCTATACAGCACTGGAATCCTGAAACACAGCACCAATGTCGAATGTTTGCGTATCGAAGGTTTTTGCAAGCCTGCGGATTACCTTCAATCCTTCATTGAATCACAACGGAAGCTGCGCAAGTTGACGATCGATGGATTCTGGGTGACCAAACTTCAGACAGTCCTTCCTGCACTAAATTCGCAGCACTCTTTGACATATATAGAATTCTATCGCTGCTGGTTGAACGACATTGCGTTACTAGGAAATTATTCCATATGTCAAAACATAGAGACACTACGCATAATATCATGTCGCCGCAACTTGAACGGCCAGTATTTCTCGTTTGCCAATTGTCATTTCTCTCGTTTAAAACGATTAGATTTCATTGGTATCAAGTACGATTATAGAGCGCATACTTCATGGGTAGGCACGTGGGGGTCTCCACCAATTGAGGAGCTTTCGATCTTGTTGAGACGTGCTGCCGGCACGTTACAAGAAGTCAATCTGGGATTGTGGATAACGGACATTGAATCAGTACTTCCAACTCTAATGAAGTATTGTATGAACGTCACTCGATTTTCTGCGACATTGACAAGAGCCGAGGATATTCTAATATTGTTACATTCGCTGAGAGGGTTCACTCAAGTAACAGAGTTGAGCATATCGTCGCTGAATGTACTTAGTACCCAAGACGTTCTATCCGTCTACAGCAGTTATCGAGCGAAAAATATGATCAGTGTACCGTCGCATATACGTAAATTGTCAATAGATACTGAATGGACATCGATAAGAGAACCGCTACGGTGGTTGTTGAAGCATTGCGAGGCCAAACTCAATGTCATATCGTGGATTTGCATGATGGGTGATGTGAAGCAGAGTCTCAAAATAATAAAGGATTATTCAATGAGGATAGGTAGGATAGTGCAGAAACCACATGTGACGGGAAATCCCGCGTTTCCCGACTTGGTCCGAGTAGAAGTGAAGTTGTGGTGAGTGTCACGTTTAACCGAGAGGGCAAAGGGGATAGGGAGAGGGGGAGGGGGTTGCATTTTGAAACACCCGTCTAATTCTCATGTTGTTGTTTTTTTTCTTTCACAGCGAAGAAGAGAAAAATGTGGGAAAGGAGGAAACGGTGTTAGCACGACATTTCCTATGAACGAGTCGGAAAAAAAAAGAAGGGAATTTAGTGATACGTAATCTAATTTTAATAGACATAATTTGACAACAAGAGAGGAATTGGTTGTAATGGACATTGATCAGTGATTGCGGTTAGTTAAATGTTGTCGAATGATTATTCTCTTGTAATTAGTTTTTTTTTAAAAGAAAAAGGAGAAGTGACTATATATTTGACAAATCTCGAATATAACCATTAACTTTGCGAGTATGCAAATTCGCAGGATATCCATTGTACAGTGACATTTCATTATGATTACGTGCTTCTTACTATTGATCATATGACTAAAAATCTCTGACTTTCCCAATACCTATTACAATTACTCAAATGATTTTGCTCGAGTAGTATTTAAATGGCTTGAGGTAGCAGGCAATGGTCCAATCAATGGTGTAGGACTTTATTTGGGGCATGAACTCAAAATAGAGAAAAATCAACCTAAGCGACTAATGACATTTTAGAAAACTTTGATTTAGTAAAAACAGCAGTGGCGCATTTTTAAATTAACAAGTGTGACTATCATTTAATAAAACTGAGATAAACGTTTAATTGAATTTATAACATCTCAATATAAGAAATAATTAATTTACATCAATCCACCATGAAAAAACTAATCGCATTTTACATTTTTAAACCAAGTCTTGCAAACGTAAAATTACCAAGAGGAAGAGTTGTCAGAGAATTCTAATAAAGAATCAGAAAACTGGCAGAATGACTTGAATAAAGTCTAACCAAATTAAATTTTCAAAAAGTATGCTTAAGGTCGTCTTCTTGCAGCCTCCATTTCTTATTACGAGTTGCAAGCAAAAGCTGGCTTTGTAAAATATCAACATACATCGTGTTTGTAATTATTTTTGAGACACTGTAATTATGCCGAAAATTAATATATCAAAAACTGTGCAGGTTAGCTCATTAAATAGCATATTAATCATATTGTTACGGCTGGGAGAGCGATAATCTTTCGCGTAAGGCTGTTCTCCCGACCGGGGGGATATTACTAGATTAAGCTCGCGCTACCGGTAGTTATTCACTTAAGACTGAATACTAAACCTACAAGTGACCTAGTGTAATAATTAATTATGCGCGCTTCCTAACGCCCTATACGAGCTTCAGTCACTCGTAATCCAAATAAGGGTACCCACAATTAGAATAACAACAACAATATTCTATCGCAGAATCGAAGGGGAAAATCTATTTATAAATTAAACGGGGCTATCTTCGATTTGGTATTTCGACTAGTCGAGCAAACGTCACTTGTCTATAATAAAACTAATTAAACAATAATAATTAATTACGAGCTTTTGTTCTTCCGATTAGGAGTAGTTGATTAACGGATAACTTATACAGCTTGGTAGAGCCGTTTATTAGTGTGTCCGGTCAGTTAATTTATATTTCAACGATCAAAAAAATAAAATTTAAATTTCAAAGGGAATCGTTTATTATTATTTGGTCATTAAAATAACAATTTTCAACATTAACAACGTATACAATATGAGTTGGGATAATGGTCGCTTATATACCTTTAGCGACACGAAAACTAACAACTAAATAGTTGTAACGGACACGAAAATTGAGAAACGCCGTACTACCATTCTAAAATTACAGAGGAAAATTTTACCACGTGACTTACTTATCTGAATCATCAGATTGTAACAATATAAATTCTAACAAATGAGTTTAATGGTTTCTCAAGTCTAACAAAAAATTGTATATTAAGAATTAAATCCAACTGTCCCAATTGTTACGGTCGGGAATTAAATTGGGGGGGTTTGGGGGAGAGCGATTTATCTTTTCGTGTAGGTGTGTTCGCCGACGAGGGATGCCGAATCGGTATTTCAATGACCTGGCAGTGTTCTAATCAGCTACCTAAAACACAAGCATCCTCATCAGTCTGTATGAAAGAACTCTTTCTGCCATTGCTGTGGACATCTACAAGAAACCAGAATGAAGAGTGACCACACTTAAGACTTTGAGGAAAGTAGCTGTACAAAGTGAAAGGGAAAGATTGAACTTGCTCCTATCTGAATACATTAGAGATAATTTTGCATTGGATGAGGCATTGGAGTGAAGTATGTGAAATAAAATATCAAAACAACCTTAGGAGGTATAATTAAGCTGAAAGTGAGAATAAGTTCAGTTCAGTCAGGGTGAAATAGAATGAATTTGTTGCTAACCAATGTTATTCAGTAAACAAAACCTAAATTCGAAAACTTTCATAAATTTAATTGCTAGTTGTATGTTGTGATGCTGATCCAGACAAGCGTCCAGAGAATGGAAGAAAACTTTGGATTGATATTAAGAGCTTTTTAAAAGGTGCACGAGGAAAATTCTGTCAGTAACGCATGGAATACTATCTATCATAATGATGTAAGGCCTTTATAATATTCTAGTACGCTCTTACTACTGGCAATCTGCCTAAACCAAGAAATAAATTCTCATCCGTACCTCCCTTCGTTAGACTCTGTAAATCAGTTGGGGTCGTGTCGCACTACTGGTGATTCGGACACAAATGGAATAAACAGTTGATAAATGCACTTGTGCTTAAACCAAATTTATCAAGTCCTCAATACCATGAATTGATTCTCCATAACACATATCATGCGAATAATATAGCTAGCGTATTTAGCAAACGTGTATTCCTTCAATCGATACGTCCATTTGAAATTTGCCGCCATCTTAAAGCATTTTCACAATGTATTTTGATACAATTGTATTTCTAATGGAAGAATCATCACTGATAATGAAGAAGCTGGGACAAGCCATATGAAAGGTCAGTTTATTGTTTTTTTATGCATAACTCCTATTTATAAACACCTAACCATACTTACATGTACAGTAGCGGTCATAATAATAAGTATCCGAACGCCCCCCAATTCGGGACAGGATAGAAAACATATCAAAACCGCATGTCGCTTATTTCGAACATAAACTTCAAGAAATCCATATCTCCAAATGTTTCTAATCGATTTGCATGATCTTTTTTTTGTTTTGTTTGTCAGATTTGTGTCTCTACGTTCCTTGGAATATGTGTCTAATTGGAAGGAAATCGCTACTATACTCGGCAATAAACGCGTATGATATCATTCACTATCATCATATCGTACGATTATTTGCATTCTGTAATAGCCATCACACAGTAATTGTTCAACAATTATATGAATGCATTCTGATGGTACAGGAGAACTAATGAAAAAAAAAAAAGATCACAAAATTTGTGTCAAGATATGAATTTTGAATTTTTATGGCCAAAATTGCGATGGATAAACCACCATAAAGATAAGCTATTCTACTCACTTCGCCTTAGCATTTTACCACTATAACAACTTATTGGAAAATTCGTACACCTTGGAGATCCGTGTGTGATGTAGCACAGTAAACGTTGGGAATGCTCTCTCCGGTACTTGAAACTTCTTATTCAAACGATGTCATTAGTTCCAACAATCGACAACTTGGTTCGATACTCCTTGGAAAGTAAAAATAATTGCTTAAGACTTGAATGGATTCCTTACAAAGAAATCGCCTACATAATGCCAACTCAAGTTGACAACGTCCACTACGCTAATCGTAACGGCTTTAACATAATGCTGCTATACCTTGGAAGTAGCGAAGAGTGCACGCCAACACTAGTAAGTGAGTTTACCAGAATATACTCACTTCCGACAAACAAGTACAATAATAATGACAATAACTTCAGACGATATTCCATATGGCTTAAACGGCGCAACAGCATGATAAAAGGATTTACCAAGTATGACGATAAATATTATATGGTTGCTGATGAACGCTTTTACCATTGTTACTCTCGATATGGATTCTGCTCCGCATGTGGAATACTCCGATGTAGTCCCGTGTGGTGCATTTGCGGAAATAAACAACTATCCGATGGATGGACTAGCAACAATAAGCAACTCGACGACTTTATTAAGAAATCTCAAGTACAAACAAACTCACCAAATCATGCCTATTTGGAATGGATTCCATACGACTGTATTGGGAGATATAGACATGGCATGTTCTTGTATGGTCTACCTACTAGTTGGGTTAAATTGAGTCCACTTGAAATAACAGATGAGTCATATTATGATAAGGTAAACTATTCAATTATTAATGTTTATTGAATTGTTTGGATAATTAATAATGTATTATTTCCACTAGTTATTTGATGGGCATCCAGATATGCTTACCACCAATGTTTGGATAACTATTGGATTTACATATGATACAAGCAAACAAAAGTATTGTCTAATAAAAACTGTATATACAGATGGATTATGTCTGGCATGCACACAAAAGTTTGAACCCAAGATAAATGCATTCTGTTATGAATGTAAAGCACCAAGACCGCTAGATTGGACTACTGGCAACAAGTCTTTAGATTCATTTATTATGGAATCATGGGGTAATATTAAGCATGAATTTGAAGCCTATATACATTGGATAGAGTATTCTCTATTGACAAACATACAGGAGATGACACTATTACACCGTGGATGCACACATATTGCAGAATGGTTAGAATTGACAACAAATGAATTGACACATGTGACACTCAAAAAGATAGTTGACAAACAAAATGATCAGTTGTTTGATTTTTATCAGGTAAATTATCTTGTGCACAAACTATGCAAATAGCATTATTAACATGTATCACACGTTTAAAAACAGATTATTGACTACATTTGTTTGCTCAAATAGTTAACCAAGGAATACCCCAGAATATTAACACCAGATAATGTTTGGATAATTGGGATCACTCAGGAGCCATCTACTCAGGAATATTATTTAGTCTTCTACCATGAAATACATACAATATTGGACAAACTTATACAACTTAACAGAGATGTTAAGTACATCCAGTATAGTGCATTTTATAGACTACACGAGATCGGATCTGGTGGTTGTGGAATAGTTTATACTGCCAGATTAAGATATGAATACACTTCAGCAGGGTATATACCACAAACAGTTGTACTCAAATGGTTTAAGAGTTTTGATGGAATGCCAGAATTATTTATTTCTGAGGTAAGCATCGTTGATGTTATTAATTAGTTAAAATATATTTAATCTGACTCTGTATTTATTTATTTAACAGTTCAGAAATCATGCCAAGTGCCTAAAGAGCAGCAATTATCATTTCCTTGAAATTTATGGAGTCACACAACTACCAGAAACAAAAGAGTACATGATTGTTATGCAATATGCTAATGATGGTGGTCTATTGTCTTATTTGGATCAAAATATTAACAAATTGACATGGAGGAGGAAATTAAAGCATTTGAGGGATATTGGATCCTTTCTGATCAGTATTCATAAAGCGGATTTAGTGCATTGTGATCTTCATGGCGGAAACATAGTCTTGCATGACAATAAACCATTAATATGCGATCTTGGTCTCTCACGATCAGTGGATTCACGTGAATCAAATTCAAACATTCAAGGCGTTTTATCTTTTATTGCACCGGAAGTCTTCCATACTCGCAAATTTACTCAGAAATCAGATGTATATTCTTTTGGTATCATTATGTATTTGATTGCAACTGGTGAACCACCTTTCAGAGATAGGCTGCAGTTCGATAGAGATTTATTATGCGACATTATGGGCGGACTGCAGCCATCGATGCCTGATTCTGCACCAGAGGAATACAAGAAACTTGCCGAGCAGTGTTGTGATACTGATCCTGATAAGCGTCCAGATGCACAGAGACTTGGGGATATTATTTATGCGGTTACTGAAAAGGTGGAAAACGATAATTCTGACAGCAACATATGGAATACTATCTACCATAATGGTGTAAAACCCTTACCATGTCGAGAAGGAGAGTAAATATTCTAGTATGTTACAGGAGATCTGCCTAAACCAAGAATTAGTTAACTCCCTTGTCAGATTTCAGCTTACCAAGTTTAGAGATGAAGTTAGGGGAGGTTGACGAGAAGTAAGGAGGTAAATTTGATTTACCGTAATTATAATGGCGGTTACGAAGACAGCAATTGGTTCTGTTAGAGAACAATCTATAATATTAACATCATCCACTGCTTATGGTTTATGACTCAAACACTCTTTGAATTAATATTAACTTGTAATTCGTGGGTCAGACTACCTCCTAAATTTGCGATTAAATGAGAATATTGGCATAACGAGTGATGCAATTACCGTGAAATTAGTATTGAATTTAGCGCACCTTATAGGTAACATGTACACAAAAATTGCAATATGTTAAATAATAAAATTACGAATTTACCTAGAGCCGACGTTTATTCAACGAAAGACGTTAAAATTAGGGTATGCGAATCGAATGTTTAAAAAAATTGTTAAAAATAAATCCACAAGTAAATTTACACAAATTTATATTCATCCAAAAGAAGTGCTATAATATTTGTAAAGATTGTCCGAATATTTTGCTTTTTCATTGAGAAATTGAATTTTGAATTTAGAGTACTATTCAGTAGTCACCGACTTTACAATTAAATGCAAATATTGAGCGCATCTAGTGTACAACATATTTACGAACAATTGTAATGTGTTAGCTAGTAATATGATAAAATTTATATGTAACTAGCGTTTGGTCACCGAAAAAGCTAAAATTAAGTTATACGGTTTAAAAGGTTAAAGTCGTTAAAAAAATTAATCCACATAATAACTTTGCACAAATTTACACTCATTAAAAAGCGCAAAAAAACTGCCATCTATTGCAGGAAAGTTAGCCAAATATCTTGCTTTGTTGTTGAGAAAAGCAATTTAATAAAATTTTTCAAAAAAAAAAAACTTAATATTTGCGTTTGTAAACAAAAACCATTTATTAATAACTAGCCCTAGTTGCATAACCTTTAGCCTTTAAACTCTAGTGTTCTACTAAGGATAAGATTTTGGTATAGATTTTTCAATCTGTTTGAAGCAATCTGCCTCAGTTTTTGGTGGTGGTTTTTGTTTTCTAATACGACGTTCGAGTTTGTCCCACAAGTGCTCAATAGGATTGAGATCTAATCTAGGCTCTGTCCAGGCCATTTCATCAAACTTATTTCTGAATATGCAAAAAATTCCATAGTGAGCTTGCTTTTGTGGATTAAAGCATTGTCCTGTTGAAACTCATAATCTTCTTCCAATCCTTACAGAAATGGTAACAAATGACTTTGTAAAACTTCTTCAATGTATATCTTACTGTCAACCTTTCCTTCAAGTCTGATTAGAGGACCTAAAGAATCTCATGCCCAGACCATTACTCCACCACCGCCATGCTTGACTGCAGGAACAACAGTCAATGTCATATCTTTCTTTTGGAAGTCTCACACTGGCTTTGCCATCATTTTTAAACAGAGTAAAGCGAGATTTATCACTCCGTATTACTTTTTTCCAATCATCTGCAGTCCATTCTCGACGCTCCGACACCACTGTACTCGATCTTTCTTGTTTTTCGGCGAAATAAGTAATTTTCGAGCAGCAGCTCGGCTATTATACCCCGATTCATACAAAGCTCGTTTTACTGTCCATTCACTAACAGCAGTTCCAGTCGATTGGACAAAGTTTGTATGAATTTGTTTAATAGTCTGCCGGCGATTGGTTCGAACGCTTATCTCTGTCTGTCAGTATTTGTGGTCTCCCAGTGCGTGGAGCAGGAGTCACCGTACCAGTTTTACAATACCTTTTCTATATTGTTGTGGATGGCCAGTTATTTTCTCAACCTCTTGTTCTGAGTGACCAAATAGATAACCTCCTATAATAAGACCACGTTCAAACTCAGTAAGTCGTTAAAGGTGCAGATAAATAAAATAAACTTGGGCTCTAGTTTTTCAACAACAAAGCAAGATATCCGGTTAAACTTTCTTGCATTCGATAGCAGTTTGTTTGCGCTTTTATATTTACTATGTGGAATTGGGTTTTAAACAATTTTAAACTTTTAGGTCGTTTGGAACTTTTTCGGTACCACAAACGTTAGTTATATACAGTGACACACCTCCATAAATGCAACACCTCGGTTGTGTTGCATGTATGGGGGTTTTGCATTTATGGAGGGTTTCCCTGTTAGGAAAGATATTTTAATGATTTATGGATTTTCCTTTCCAGCTAACTTTAAAATTTTTGACTATAATATCTTTAATTGTTAACTAAGAATTGTGTTATGCTGATTTACCCTTTTTTCACAAATGAATTTCTCTAAACTATTAACAGCTTTTAAATAGCGACATTTTTAATTCTCTTCGAATTTTCATCACTTTTATACTTTCGACATATCTACGTTAAACCATTGAAGTTCGTTCGCTAGTTTCAAAGCCATTGTAAAATGAAACAAATAATTCTAACGCAAACGCTGAAACAAAATAACGATACTTCACAAAGAATTCCTTCTTCAAACGTAAAACTGAATCTGTAACAAATAATGTGCGCGTGAATTGTGATGTTT
>CAJVPI010000680.1:0-23828 GCA_910592345.1 Paraglomus brasilianum
TCGGATTCCGACTTTGAGTTATTTACATTGGGCGAATCAGGTAATCGGTCAATTACGAATCACTTGGCGAAACAGTACAATATAAATATTACCACAATAATAGATTTTACATTTTCTGCCTACCCACCGCCTTTCTGTGCTGATAACAAAACTCTTTCGATATTTTTCTAACCTTATATTATGTGAAAAGTCTTCTATAACACGCTCGAGCCAACCAATGGTTGGAATAAAACTGAAGCGTTCTCCGCAAGACGAGAGGCTAATCGAAGCCATCTTCCAAACGAACATGCCCACTATTGCTGGACAAACAGTCTACGGATCAACACAACGCAATCTGATCGTAGACGCACGTCCAACTGCAAATGCCATGGCCAACAGAGCAATGGGTGCAGGAACCGAGCATATGGAGAATTATAAAAATTGCCAGAAACAGCACATGGGAATCGATAATATTCATGTGATGAGAGAATCGCTGGCGAAGATGGTTGATGGTAGACTTGTTAATGTCAGGATTTTTGTTGGGGACAGCAAAGTAGAAACTAGAGCTTTGGGAGTTTCCTTTTTGTGTGGGATGACTATTAACGTAAAATTTTTTTTAAATCCAATTTCGCCCTATTATCCTCTATTTCTTTGTATAAAAATTGCTCTCCCTGCCAGTAATCCAATCGTCCGATATCCAGCAAATCCCAATAAAACCTTCTCTCTTGGACAAATCCAACTGGCTCAAGCACATAAGTACCCTCCTCGAATCAGCCGTGATCATAATTAATCATATCCACGTTTTCAACTCACACGTACTAGTCCATTGCTCAGACGGATGGGATCGCACGGCACAATTGACATCCATAGCTGAACTTTGTCTCGACCCTTACTATCGTACACTTCGTGGATTCCAAGTACTCGTCGAAAAAGACTGGGTATCGTTCGGCCACAAGTTCAGTGATCGCTCAGGGCACCTGTCGAATGAGAAATACTTTATCACAATATCAAGCAACAATGCCAAGAATGCAGTGATGTCAATGAATAATTTGTATAATCAATCACACGTTAGAGAAACCTCACCAGTGTTTCACCAATTTCTAGATTGCGTTTATCAGTTGTTGTGTCAGTTTCCAGATAGGTTTGGGTTCAATGAGAAGTTTCTGATTGAATTGCATTATCACGTGTATTCATGTCAGTTTGGGACATTTTTGTTTAACTCGGAAAAGGAGCGGGTACAGTATAATGTGGTAGCATCCACCAATTCGTTGTGGGATTATATCAACTCAAAAGCAGAAGAGTTTACGAATGAATCGTATGATGGAGGAGCCAAGGATCAGGAACTGATGGGTGACGGAGCAGTATTATTTCCCAAGACAAAGACAAGTGATTTGAAGTATTGGGCCGGGTTGTTTGGTAAGAAGGATGAGGAATTGAACGGTAATAATGACGATACTCTGGATGATAGATTCGATAATAAGCCAAGATGGAGATCGGAGAGCCCGATACCTCGTTCATCATCTAGTCCGAATGTAATGAGCGAGGCATTTGGTGCACACGAAAATAACGGTCTAAGCGGGAGTGGTAGCCTGCACATAAAGCCCTCTTCGTTGTTACCATATCAGTTATATGATCCATGGAGAGATAATGAATCCGAAAGGAAAATACGGCACAAGTCAAGTGGCAGTGATCTTAACGCCAAAGAATTAGTGCAGAACTTTGCTAGAGTTACATTCAATTGGGGCTCGGCAGCTTATTCTAATTTAACTGCCAAAGTCAGCGGAGATACAGGAACTGTTGAGGCTGCTGCAGAAAACAAGAGACGATCGATAGCAATCAATGGAAAACCGAACGAGTCAACGGGAAGCAATGTTCCGGAAAATGGATCAATGCGAGAACTGACATCGCTTACAGCAACAAACACTCTGGATGCAGGTGACTCCCCAAGTAGATCGTCATCTTCATCCTACTCTCCTCCATCATCTCCATTGTCGCCTACATCAGTAGTGCCATCTCCTCTCAACACATCTCCCTCCTCATCCAATACTTTTTCTTTCCAATCACTATCGACACCATCAACTCCAACGATCCGGCCCTGGCAAGCTATATCTAACGCATTCTCGTCATTATCATCTTCGACACCATCGAATTCGGCCTTGTCGAGAGACGGTCACAGTTCGTATCCGCCAGAAGGGAGATCAGGGAATGGCGCGAGCACTACGCCACCTTCATCGCCAAGGTTGAGATCGGCAATAAGCGAGAGCAGGGTGCGATCGAACTCATCATCACCTTTGGCCACGCCACCAATTACAAGCTTTGGAGGAATTTGGGGAGATGATGAAGAGAAAGGAGAGAAAGGCGGAGGAAACGATAGGGGGAAGGATGGGGATGTTGGGGGGAATGGGAGCACAGGCGGTGCTAGGAGGAAGGTATCGCTTACAGAGCCAGTGCCTACAATGACTAACACGGAAAACTTACCTCACCCTTTGTATATGAGTGAGTGAGTGAGTAAGAGTTTAAATCTAGTAAGTAGACTTTATAGCTAATAGAACATAGAATAAAGACGCTTTCGATGGTCGGTAAGAAAAAATATTTATTATTGGCAATAAAAGACGAGGGGGGTTGTTGACTTTTTGTTCCCCAAAATGTTATCAAGTGATTACATCAGCTCACGGAGGGCATAGTAATACGAACGTACGTTGCTTAGTTAATAGAATGCACAATCATAACCCGGGAATGCAATTATCTTTTTTGATCATTCCAGTCATTTTCCAGTCATTTTCCAGTCTACTCCCGTAAATAGTTGTTATAATGAGGATCAGATAATGAGTGGACAATCCCCTTAGCGTCAAAGAATGGAAAACCTCCGAAAGATGTGCCGTCTATATTGTACAACAGATTCTGTGGAAAGCAGTTAAAATGCTCAAAATGAAACTTTAGTTCTTGCATCTCGATTATGATTATGATCATAACTTGCATATGGAGAGGCTATCTTACCAGGGCCATATGAGTCAAGCCCTGTTTCGCGTCACATGTAGTCTGTCTATCATGTGCAAGCTGCAGCAAATCCACGTATCACAGAACTAATATGCTTAAATTACGCACAACGACAGTCACACAATTCATGCTCTTGTAAATTTTTTACATGACAGAAAACCAGGGGCTTTCCGTGTGAGAACTGTTCCTGGTCCCCATCTTCGTGTTGGATGTTGGAAATGCAAAATTCTATACTAATCATGAGTTTGTTGGCAACAGCCGTAATGATATTTTCTGAACAGGATTTGATACAGGTATTGATGGGAACACATTCATGTGAAGGAGATACCCGATCCATCAATCAATCAATCAATCGATCGATAATACTGCGTATCTATCATTAGGCGATTAGGTTTAAGCAAGACAATGTATAAATAAAACGTCATTATTGTATTGTGCTTAGTAATACACAATCAGCAACATTCTGGATATTTGCTTGAGATCATTTTTTCATCTGCATGTTTGTTTTCAGATATCTCTTATCTTGCAAGATTTATCGAGATCACTTCCTTCTTTATTAGGTACATGATTGCCAATCCCCTTAAAATGATTCAACGTATTATTATTTTACTATTATCGAATTACTTCAATTTTAAACCGATAGCAAAAAACTATACGTATTAATGATTAGCGCGTCTGGCGATAGTTGGATGCCTACATGTGTCAGGCTGGTGTCGTAAAAATGTTGTAGTAAAAAACATAATTAAATGTAGTTATTTCCTGGAGAACAAATAAATGCGAATGTTGAGCAAAATGGCGCGCGCTTGATAAAGTATGACGTCAAGTACGTATGAGACTTTAAATATCAAAGCTGACAATTAGTAAGCACTGTATTCTACACTGGCTGACACGGTATATACCGTCGTGACCACTCACGTGATTATACTGAAAGTTGGTCGATCTAAAACCGAGTCTAGCCAATCATGCTTTTAATTCCTAACCAGAATTAGCACAAGTTCGAAGCTCACATATGTGAAAAAAGAGAATCCATGGTACATACGTACGTATAATCGAATTATCAAACGCCTTCACTAGACACGATGATTATGTTCCAAAATAACGACTTGTATACATGCATATGTCATGCATATCCAGCACATATAAGTGGAGCGGATATACATGGCGCATAGTACGCAGGTGTAAACAGCGATTGTATCGGTATTCGCATGTGCACAACTGCTAATGACATGTGAAATAAGAATGTTAATCAATTTTAATATTAAGCAGAAGCTTTAATCAAACGATGTCAAATTTTGATAAAAGTGAACGATATGATCATCATCCTGCATCACACTTAAGCCACTTTAGGGCAACGATACGCTCTTATATGATGCAAGGTATTGCTTTGATGAGTGTGCTATCAGAAGAATCGGTTCAAGAATGCGCTATCAGAAGAATCGGTTCAAGAATGCGCTATCAGAAGAATCGGTTCAAGAGTAGAACAACGCAAGATAAAAAGCTTTTTCCCCCGTTCAACCCATTGTACGCTAAATATTATAGGGCCCTTAACAGATATTGTCCATCTAAAGATCAAGTAACGTGTCATTATCGGAAATATTAGCGATCCAATTCCCAGATAAAATGCAAAATTCATACTATTACTGTCTTTTCGAAAATGGTCTCACTATTAAATGGGGTTAGGTGCAGCTAATAAAAATGCCTGTCATAAAAAGTCAAGAATTAACGTATGTGTGTTCTTATTTTTCAGGATAGTGAATACTAATACCAGCCAATACTCTAACGCCAGTACTCTAACCAGTACTCTAACCGTATTCTAGCCAGTATTTGGGTAGTAAGATTAGTTCATGTTCCAAGTATGTTGTCTCAGTATTAGAACATATTTTAATGTTGCCATTCGTTTAGCATAGCAAATTAGCTTGTATTGAAACTGAGAATATGAATTTTGACTTACCTGAACAAACCCTCCCCTCGACAAATTATAGCTCCAAAGTTACTGATCCACATCAAACCTTCTAGGGAAGTTGCTCATCACTGCAGTTCATTGCTTTTTCGGTCCAACTTGACCTTTTGCATTTGTCTTTACGACTGTGGACAATAATATGCTTTGATATCCAGTAACACTTGTCGAACATAGAATTGTTTGTAACCAAAAAACGTAATGATCTGACAACTGTCACTGACAGATTGAGCTGCACTCTGGGTCTTCTCAAGTTGAAGGCGAGCCCAGAAAGTTGATATGCATGGCCAAGCCCGACAACCAAAATTCGGAATTCTACTCATGTTTCAATTATCCTCTATGCTTCTTTGTTTGAATAAATTGTCAAAATGATCGCACGGATATAACATTAGTTTATAAAGAGAGACCGGATTACTTTTACATTGTTTGAGCACGTCCCACATATGTGTATATCACATATACGTATTTTGATTGTATAAGTGATACATAAATATTTGTAGTAGCCATTACCGATTTTAGACTTTATTCCGCTAAAATATTAAGTGATCATTGTGGGGAGAGGAGGAAAGGGGGGGGGGAGGTGAGGGGTGAGGGGTGAGGGATGAGGGGTGAGGGGTGAGGGGTGAGGAGGTTGCACATGATACTACATATCAATATATACTTATTTGTTGTCATTGTCAGATATATAGCATTTATTATTATAGTACTAGTAAGTGATTTCACATTCAACATACATTATTACTCGTTCATCTTGCTTACATTTATTTAATGGTCATACATTCCCATTGAGTCAATGTCCATCAGTTAGGCGTACATGGTTATATGGTAGAACGAGACATAGCAATAGTAACGATTAAAGTATGTTTTATATATTAATATTAATATTGTTATAACCGTATTGTGACACAAATCTGAAGATTTTGGTTCGATAATTCCATAATCATTATTAGAGTTCCCCATCTAATAATAATTGATCAGCAAAAAAAAAAAAAAAGAGATATTGTACGGTATAATGCGACAGAAGAATAGCATTTGACTGTCATCCAATCAGATTACAGCACAGACATACTATCATCAAAAGACGCCCTTCCTCCCCTTCCCAATAATCACATACTACAAACGATTCGTCATCCTGAACAGGTGCACTGTTGACTAATTCGACCGAATCGTCTTCATCCCTTACCATATTCATTACTTATCACACTAAAAAGTCTCCGGGGTGAGCCTTTTGTAGTCATTTCCTATTAACCCCTCTCTACTTTCACCCTAAACAAATACTAATACTAACCCAGTACCCACCCCCCAACCGTCTATAACACTTCCCCCCTTTAAACAATATCCCTCAACTACTGTAAAAAAAACTTATGTCTCCAATAAGAACTCTCTAATAATTAACTATATTCTTTTTTTTAAAAAAAAACTTTCTCTGTACAGTAGCATCTTCCATACTCATATCACACTTTACATTTTTTGAACATCAAGTAACCCAACCATGTCAAGTAATAGCAACTTGACCAAGAATAAAGATAAGCCTATCAATGGGAACTCTCATGCTTATTTCGAGCAACAAAACAGTTCCGTCAGCTCAGACTCAAACTACTTGTCCCAACCGTACACAAATGGCACCCACCATCCACAGGCTACTGAATCTAATGGAACCCAACAGCAACAGACACAGCAGACCCAGGAGAAACAAATTCAACAACCATCACAGCATCAGCAATCATCGCAACTATCGCAGCTACGAGTACAACACGAACACACGAGCTACATCTCAAAACCGACTTTCGGTCTGCCCGACTTTGTATTACTAGAAACACTCGGTATATCTCTTTTTTGTATACTTTCTTGTATTAGATTATGAGCGGATCAGATTAGATAAAAGAGAAAAGTGGATCAAATGGGTTCGTCCTTAGCCTTAATGTCTCAAGAATAATCACTAGCGACAGAATTCAGTAAGAATCTGCATGAAAAGCTTTCAGACGCGCATTGACGAATTCAAACGAGGAATGCACAAGTTACGCGTATCTTTTGCATCCTCGAGAACACTGACAGCCAGCACACCCACAAAATCCTTTAATGTTTGCCAACGTAGTGGCGTCACCTCTTTCCGTTTTTCATTAATTTCAATCTCGCAATTCCTTCCCAAACTAATCCTTATTCTGTATTCAACTCGGTCAATTAGGCACAGGAACCTTTGGACGAGTGTTTCTTACCAAGTACAAACATACCGAGAACTATTATGCCATGAAAGTACTGAAAAAGGTAGAAGTCGTACGGCTCAAGCAAGTCGAGCACATCAATTCGGAAAAGCAAATACTGAGTCAAGTACATCACCCGTTTATTGTGAATTTGTGAGTTAATTACGAAAAAAAGATCAATGGTATTATTTAGAAGAAGAAAAAAAAGAGTAAGAAGAAAAACAAAAAAGAAACAACAACAGAGATACCTTTACGATATTTAGAGAATTCGTTAACATCATGAAAATGATTTCCCGACATGCGTATTTACGTTCACCTGCCGCCGCTACCATAACCACACATAACCCACTTTATTCTTTGAATGTTTTCCTTTCTTTCTCTCTCTATTTGCTTACCAATCTCAAAGTTCTCATCAAAATCAATTTACATACATTAATACTCTTTCCAGATTCTGCACCTTTCAAGACGACAAGAACTTGTACATGTTACTAGAATATGTCATTGGTGGAGAACTGTTCTCTCATCTACGAAAAGCGGGACGATTTCACAACGACATTACCAGATTCTACGCAGCAGAGATTGTTCTTGCAATAGAATACATGCATTCGAAGGATATTATTTATAGGGATTTAAAACCGGAAAACTTATTATTGGATTCACGAGGACACGTAAAGATTACTGATTTTGGATTTGCCAAAAAAGTTGAAGATCGGTAAGAAGAATCGCAGGAAAGAAGGGAAAGAGGGAGGAGCGAGGGAGTAGCCGGCGTGTATGTGTGTGCCGTTGTGCGTGTTTGCGTGCGGTGTGCGTGCGTGTGCGTGTGTGCGATGTGTATGATGTGTGCGATGTGTGCGATGTGTGCGATGTGTGCGATGTGTGCGATGTGTGCGATGTGTGCGATGTGTGCGATGTGTGGGCTGAATGGGAGTACATCCATTTACAACAATATCTTACATTATTTTCACAGTACTTGGACATTGTGTGGGACGCCCGAGTACTTAGCACCAGAGATTATCCAGAGCAAAGGGCACGGGAAAGCAGTTGACTGGTGGGCATTAGGAATTCTAATATTCGAAATGTTGGCAGGGTATGTTATTTATTCCCGTTTTCTTATTATTTACAATCGCTCTTTTATTCACGTCTTTAATATTTTTTTTTCTCTTTTGGGTATATAGTTATCCCCCATTTTTCGACGATAATCCGTTTGGAATATACGAAAAAATTCTGGCCGGAAAATTACAATTCCCACATCACTTTGACAATGCGGCAAGGGATCTAATCAAACGACTCCTTACAGCTGACCGCACAAAACGATTAGGAAACCTACGTGGCGGTAGTGATGATGTCAAGCGACATAAATGGTTCCGTGAGGTTGACTGGCAAGGTCTATACGATAGACGAGTAGCAGCACCGATCGTACCTCCGTATCAGCATCCAGGGGATACAAGCAATTTTGAAAAATATGCAGAACCGACAGAAGAAGAAACTGGCTTTGGTAGAAATAACGCTTCCACGGATCCGTTCCGACATTTGTTTTCTAATTTTTGATTAAACGTTGATTCAAAGGGAAGTGGGAATTGAAAGAAGGGACGTGTGTGTGTGTATGTATGTATGTATGTATGTATGTATGTATGTGTATGTATAGTTGAATGAATGGTTGCGTATGTATGGGGAGGGGTGGTTAGATGGACGGATAGGTGACAAAGCGAAAAGAGGTCGTTCGCATCGTGTTTTGAATAAGTTTTGGATTCTGTTTGTATTTCCGGGTATTAGCGTTTTCTTTATTACGGATTAATGGGCTGTTTGCATGTACTTATGTGGATTTCATGCTTTGAGGGGTTGTGTTGAGGTTTTTCTTGTTGGATCAGTTGCTTCCTTTAAGCATAATTTGTTAATTCTTGAACCGATTGGGTTGAGATTCAGGAGGGATTAGCCGCCGAGAAGAGGAACGTTATAAAAAAATTTTATTATCATAAGTAATTTCTTTGACACGCAACCTTGATCTTTTTGATGTCATGGTGTTTACATTGACAAAAAAAAAAGCAGGTATCCCCTGACAGAATACTTTGGGAGATATTTTCTCCTAGTCTTAATTTCTGTATACAAATTTCTTTCTATCTCATTCCTTTGTATAGCGATGTTTGTTTTATTTGTTTTATTTTGTTCTTTTTTCTTTTGTTTGTTTGTCTTTTTTACTTCTCTTCTCTCACTCGTACTAGTACACTTTTTTTTTGTAAGAAAAGAAAATTTCCTTATCTTTTAATCTGCATCATCAAAGCATGGTTTTTATCCATTCTATTCTATCATGCTTTTGTTTTAACAGTGAATTGGAAAATGTTTGAGAAAAGAAAAAAAAAAGACTCAAATTTGTATAGTCCAGACCATCAAAGAAAGTCATTTTTGATTAAAATTCAAAACCAAACAAAACTCACATGGAAAGAAAAGAAAAGCTAGATGGTGAACAAAACTGCTGGTCAATGGTTGATTAGTAAAAAAGAAAGAAAGGAAGGCCTCTGAAAAAAGTTGAATTATTTTCATTATTAAAAGAGTTAATATAATAATCACATTAATTATATACATATGTACTGTATATATACATACTAATACATATGCTGCAACAAAACCAGACAAAGTGAACATTTGATTATGTGACATAAATGAGAGGCTGATTATGATGTGGCTGTAAAATTGACCAGTGTGACTGATGAGTAATAATGGTGCTCATTCATAACTTATAGACTTGTTAATTTTAATGCTCACTTTATCATACTGGAATGTGATGAATATAAACCATAACATGATCAATATAGGATTATATGGAACCAAAGAATTATAGCACCATTAGAAGCATTCTAAAAATAGCTCAAGGAGAAAAAATTGCGCCTTATATTTTTAAAATGAATGACACCAAAATTCTCAAAGAATATCTAGATAATAATAATAATAATAGAACTGATTCCCATTCGTCATCTGTGAAAGTAGGATAAGGGCAAGTGCTTGAAAGCACCATTATTGAAGATAAAGCTCTATTATCCACTAGCAGAAGATCATTAGTATTAGTTCTTACACACTGTTGACATTAGATACTTCAAAAATACATGCAGGATCTCTAAATGATTGTCCCATGTTAGCCCTGTGGTGGAAGCCTTTTTAAGAGCTGTTTGCTGAAAACGCTGAAAACGATCTGTGACGTTGATGCCATTGATAACCCACTATTAATGCAAGTATGCTGTGAGATATTATTGTTATTAATAAATTTAAAAAAACTGAACATGTAGTCTACCTCCTCCAATGGCGTCTGCTTGAGTTGCTTGGCAACCGATTTCAAGTCCATTATTATTATGAGTTTTGAACAAACGTCATCGTAGATAGTATTTCATACCAGTGTATCGTTGACGTTTTCGACAGCAGAATGAACGTTTCCAATTGTTGTCGCAAAGGCTTCTTTGGTGATATTTATTAATGAACTAGTGGCTTCTACCTGCATCGATAAAAGAAGCGAATTAATAAAACGCCAATTTATTAGAGCAACCAAGAAAGCTACAACCTCTGCAGCCTGCAGCTGATCTTGCAGCTTTCTGTTCAGTTCGATTTTATTCCAAAACGCGTTGACATTGTGAAAAGTAAGACGATGGCCCTCAAGAACAATAAACAAATTAATGAGTAGTAAAAGTATAGCCCATAGTTTACACGCACTTGCACACTACGAAAGCAGTACAACGGACATTCCGACCATAAGGTAGACAACATTCCGTTGTCACCGTAGTTGTAAGGGTTCCATTTTCTCATAGCAGACATTCCGACCATAAGGTAGACAGCATTCCGTTGTCACCGTAGCTATGAGAGCTCCCTCTGCTAACGTAGTGTCAGGAAAACGTTAACAGAAAACTATAGCGCACATACTTTGAAATTTTTGTTCAGCTGACTAGCGACTTTTTTCGTTTCTGGTGAACCATGTTCCATGAGATTGTCAAAATCTGCCTTCAACTTGTAGGATTCCTTCTGAAAAGAAAATGTAAAATCTGTTGCTTAGAACGATGTTCATAATAACCAATAAAACTGTATGTAGTCTTTAGGTTGAACTTTGTCAAAATAATCGTTCCACTTGTCGGACATCGTCAAGGTAGGTTTTCAAGGTTTTCAAGGCTGATATAGTTACGTGGATCCCGTTATTCTTCGACTTATCAGTCAAAAAATAACCCGTAAAGTATCGGTACACCCTAACAAATTAAATTCAGCTAGAGTGATATGTCTAAATGACTGTTCTGCCATAGTTGGAGGTGTTGGTATTCTTCATTATACTTCTGTCCGTAATGAATGCGTCTTTATGTAAGGCAATTATATTGAGGTTTCGAGGTCTTTATTTAGGCAATTATATTGAGACTTATTGTAACACATGCCTGACCAGCGGAGAAATTACGTTATGTCTAGTATTAGAATTACGTTCGGCAGCGTGAGTTGTGTATTGTAAGTGCGAATGAATTTTGCAGGGGAAATTGTGTACGTGATGCTTTTGGCCTGCTGTAATAAAAGTAAGACATGGACCATCCCATTTTGTATACAAAACGCTACTTTGATTGAAAAAGTGTAGCGGTAATAATCCCAACTGTGCCGTTGTAAATACCTCTTTCGATCAGTGAATTCTTTAAGTACATGACTCTTGCTCCTTGTTGTATGGTGGCAAGTTTGTTTTGAGCTTGAAATCCGATTGTGTTAAATTGATTGGTTGTTGTATCGTTGATATAGCATATGGCTGGTAATGCGTTATGAATGATGCGATTAATTTGATTTGCAGTTTCTTTGTGCGGAACTATATGTGTGGTGGTGATGAGTTTGTGTAGTGAATATTGGGGTTTATATGAATTACACTTGTTTACTAACTGTTGCCACGTATAATCGGAAACGTTACCCATCCTAACATTTGATAGGATTTACTATCTGGGCCGATACCATCGAGATTTCATCAATAATAATTATTATTGTTCGATTGATCTTTAAAATCTTTGCTAAAGAAAGCGGGTAGATGGTCGCTATGGCGTTATTGTGTTGTTAGCCGTTGAAACAACTGAACGTTCTGCAGTAGAGGTCTGGTTTTGTTCTTGGTACTGTTGATGGTATCGGTTGACTTGTAGCATTGAAAATCTGTGCATTTTAGTTGTATACGGAATGGGAAGGCTTGAATTTGAAGGTTGATAAGGGGAGAATCTGTACGCATGAAATGTGTGAAAATACAGGGTGAGCTGGCATAGTAATTTCGATTGATCGTTATCTATAAGTTATGAATGAGCACCATTATTACTCATCAGTCACACTGGTCAATTTAACAGCCACATCATAATCAGCCTCTCATTTATGTCACATAATAGAATGTTCACTTTGTCTGGTTGTTTTGTTGCAGCATAATAAAACAGCAATATTCAAAATGGAAAAGGTAGCTGTGAACGAAGTGGCACCATGCACATAAACTTGTACACACTTCCCATCAATAAAGGGGATGTAAGTCTTTCATATTCTGATATAAGAATCCTATGGTTTGATTTTGGTGTATTTTTTAGCAGCATGGACAATCTCAATTGTATACCAAATTTCTCGAGAAAGTCACGTTGTCTTATTGGTCCATGCGTGTTGACTAGTTGCATAAATACATTTTAGTAATTGTTTGTAATGATATTTTTAAACCAATATCGGATATTCATACCTAAACCCGCAGCTGCAGATTTTAAATATGCAAAGTCTACATCTGCAGTAAGATCGACTTCACCCGGCGTAGTCAGAATAGAGGTAAATCGGTGTTTCTTCACCGCCTAAGAATATTTTTGGACATGAACCGGATGTAAAGTCCATCAGCCAATAGAAAACAAGGGGTAGGAGATGATCTGGTCTTTCACGTGGCGCAGAAGTCATCATACTGCGCATATGGATCCTTACCCGTAATGTATCGCCTTGCAAATGATCCTTGCCATAATCAATTATGAGGGCTGATCCTCCATAGTCGTGAATATACTTTGCAATTTCATTTGCATTGTTCCATGACAATGGAGATATTTCTATAGTATCTCCAACACTCATCCGTTCATACTCTGGCGCACTAGTGTAGACGTTTGAAGCAGTGGTTGATGTCGAGGATGTAACGAGTTGGAAGTGGTATGTACTATTATGGAAAGGTCCAAGAAGAATTCTATTAATGTGATTGACAAGTATACATTTATATATAGTCGTAGCAATATTTATTAGTCATACCTTTGATCGCTTTCGTCAATGTCCACCATAATTTCACGCCAGCCATCTTTGGTTTTCTTTTTGATAAATAGCGAACGTGTTTAATTAACGTTTTTTGTACAAGCGTGTCTGCATTTCCAATCCATACACATACTACCTTGAACTGGTGAACTGGTAACGCATCGAAAAATTCATGGGCAATTATCATGGACCATACGCCTGTACAACAACGCAACGCAGCAAAAGTTAAATGTATGTACTATGACGCGATGGCAAGCAGAAAACTTGTGATAAACGCAAATGATTGTTAACCTGGGATATTTCTAATCGAATCATGCCAATGGAACTTTGGTCCGGCAAACTCGAAAGAGGATGATGCGCCTGATGATTTGCCACCGCAAAGTTTTTCATGTTGCAACTTTCGTAGGGCCGGGCTTACTTCGATTAAATGGACATTCTTTAATGACCCGAAAAAGTCTTTGAAGCTAGCCATTGCCTGCCAATAGAAAAGAGAAATTCATTGGGGTTAGAAAAAAAATAATGCAGGTCGAGAAACACCGGGCTTTTCTTTTTGACCTGCATAAAAGACAATGGATATTATATGTAAACAAAGAGCTAAATAAATACAATCGAGAAAAAAAATAATCAATGATCTATGCACCCACTCTGAGCATATCATCCAACAATGTTCCTCTTCCAGGCCCATACTCAATAATTTGTATATTAGCAGGTTTACCAGAATTTTGCCATTGGTTGACGAACCATATCCCAATTAACTAGAATTTTTTAATGGAAAAACTCGTAAGTACAAAAGCATCGTCAAGTAATTACGATTGAGATTGAAAAAAAAATTTACTTCTCCAAACATTTGACTGACTTCCGGTGAAGTGGTGAAATCGCCCTCAACACCAAACATATCGCCTTTGGTATAGTACCCATGAAGCGAGTCTGTCAGGGCTTCATTCATATATTCAGCGACACTAATGGTGCCGCTCCTCTACAAGAACCAGGCTCGTCGGCATACATTACAAGATAGATTCACTTGAACGGCACGGTCATTTTCGATACCTTTATTTTATCTCTTAACGCTAATGTGAGGGGAGTATTCTGCTCCTTCTTTATAGAGTATGATCTCACAGCAGGGCATATTTGGTAAGAAGGACGCAGCAAGAAGGAA
This sequence comes from Paraglomus brasilianum, assembly GCA_910592345.1. Taxonomy (NCBI): domain Eukaryota; kingdom Fungi; phylum Glomeromycota; class Glomeromycetes; order Paraglomerales; family Paraglomeraceae; genus Paraglomus; species Paraglomus brasilianum. The sequence continues at coordinate 14,531 of CAJVPI010000680.1, forward strand.
CGCACTTGGCACAGTTTAAGCATATTTTATCATTCATTCACCAAATTCAGTGTGTTGGTGTGAGAATTTAAATAACGAGCTGCGTTCTATTACCGGTTTCGGTATTTTCGTCCTACAAAGCACAGCCAGTCACTTGATTTTAAACAACACTGCGACACCCTTTTTTGCCAAAAAGTTAAGCTTTTCATTATCTTTGTTCTTGGAAGAAACTAAAACGTCCCTTTATATACCCTTTATATACCCTTTATCCTCTCTATCTCTATCCTATCTCTATATATCTCTCTTTCCTTTTCCTCACGTCATTATATCAATCCTTTTTGTCTTTGAGCTTTTGTTTTAAACCAACTTGATAAAAAGGAAGCAGAAAAAAGAAATCAACATAACCATGGCCTCTGCTACTGCAGCTGTTGTCAATACTTGTCCACCTTGCCCGCTAAGAGAGTTACCTTGGTATCGCAATTACATGTTGGCAAGTAACCTGTCGACACCGCCTCTACAATCGCTAGTCATCGCGGGAACAACGGTACTATGTGTAAAAATTCCGTCTCCGCGTGGCGATATCAGCATATATAGAAGATTGGATACCGATTTTGTAAACGCTACGCATATGTTTAGGGCAGCATATCCAACTGCTGGAGAGGCACTAGAGAAGAGAGAAATGATGTGGCTAGACTCTATGACTAGTACAAATGTAGTGCTCGAAGGCAATATTGGCCATATGACCGGGACTTGGTATGTTTTTTCGTTAATACGAGGAAGGTTAATATAGTGCGGCTGGCCATGTTTATAATCAATTAACTCTTTTTTTTCTCTCTCGCTCACTCACCATGCCACGCACACGGTACTCTCCGTCTGTCTATTTCTCGCTCTTTGAACTCTTCTTCGTATGAAAAGGGTACCGCTTACGTATGGTAAGCGTTGACGACTGGTCGTGGTTTTCGATGAATTGCGTAGTTATCGATTTTATTAAATTCAAATGGAATATATCTTTTGTTTAGCAAAACGTCTTGCCAAAGATTATGGAATCGAACGACATACGGCTTTACTTTTCTCTTTTTCTAATCCTGTCGAACGTAGAAAGGTACATACAAAATTTGCACCAATATGCAATATCGATCGAGTTGTCCTCTGTAGATGACATTAGAATGTTTGCATTATATTCACCCAGGCACGAAAAGTTACATTCGCCGAGATCCAATCACCCGAATATCCACAACCGAGCGCTTCAGAAACGCGAGGAGACATTGACATACTTTCCGCCAATCTTAACGAACTCAAGGTCGCCAACCTCAACGAACTCAAGGTCGCCAGCCTCAACGAACTCAATAAAGTCGTCAACTTTGACGAACTCACCACAGTCGAAGCAGAAGTCCGACAAGAAACAGTAACAAGCTCAACAGAAGACACAAAAGGAACATGCGAAGACGATGCAATGTCGGTCGACGATGAACCACTCGACAAAAAAGAAGGTGAAACTAATCAATCTCCACCTCTAAAAAGCACAACAGAAATACCAGAGAATTGTGCGCAGAGTAATGAAAAATCTGCCGAATCTGTAAACAAGGAGAAGGTGGAGAAGACGGAGGAAGCACCGTCAAAGAAAAGAGCATCTGATGCACGTGATACGGAACAATTTTCTGGTTTAAAACGACGCTGTGAAGAGCTCGAGCGTGATCTAACCGCTGAACGAAGAAAAGTACGTGTATTGGCTTTAACGGCCGTTGGATTTGCGACAACGACGGTTATACCGTTCTTGTTGGGATGAATTTTATCTATTCGAAAACATATGGATCCGAGGCACGTTTTTGTTGCTTTTCTCCCTCAATCGATACAATACCTTTTTTTTCCCCTCCGCACAATCAAAGTAATTGCAATTGTTATTACGATGTGCAAGTTTATTCACAAAATACAAAGATATCTCTTTCATCGCAAATGGGTGATACTGTCTCTACAGAAAAATCTCAATGGTTTACTAGACAATAACAGAAACGTATAATTATCATATTCTCTTTTCTGAATTATCAATCAATCTTTCATCAACTAGGAATTTTTTTTTATCCTTAATATTACTCCAAGTGAATATATCATGTATTCAAAGGGAGACATCATTTATACGCAGTGGAGATGGGGATGGGGTGCGAGAGAGATGTACATACATATTTGTAAGCTTTTGTTGAGTTTTTGAATTAGCAAAGTAAAGGCGTCATTTTTCTTGCTGTTTCGCATCAGAGTATTTATTGAAGTCTTCCGTGATAAAATACTAAATAAAGTTTGTATGTGTGCTTTGCGAGACTTTTTCGATCCGTGATGCTTTCTCATTCGTCGAGGTCTGTCGCGTTTTAAACATCTGCGTGCATGTGCGTATGTGTGTGTGGGAAGGTTACAAACATTTTTCTTTTTATTAATAGCTCGTGAAATTTTGGGATAAGCTCGAGTTATTAAATTCCCACAAATTGAAAAACGATCGTTATAAACTTGTCAATTTTTAAACGTTTTCTCACCGACGTCATTTATGCATAAAAACAAACAACATTACATACACAGGCTTGGTTTAATATAGTGATGTCGAGAGCAATGACTCTCTTAACACTAAGCTTTTTTTCTCTTATCTTTCAACACACCATTACCCTGGGTGAGACATACATTATATGAAAACGTGATCAAACTGCACATCGCCGCCAATGCACAAAATAAGCGACGTACCGATTCTGAAACAAAAAGTGATCTACCATTGTGAGTGCACTTGTCCCAAACGCCTCATTGCTGCAGAAGGCTGGCATTGCTTTCAATGTCTTGCATCCAAATGTGGAGCGGGGAGGCAGAACCCGCATTTTTCGAGTTGGCCGATTTATATGTGAGAAATTTATATTAATAATGTTTAAAAAATATTAATATGGTTTTATTGTGTTACATTATTCAGATAAACCTTTGTACACCGATAATGATGTACAAATTCCTCTTATGGCCTAGTATTACTTAACAGCCTATATATCTAGAAAGCACGAGATTTATTATCTTTTCCAAGTCTTTTCCCCCCTCCTTAATTAGCGACGACTTCAATTTCCCCCGTTATCCATAATGGCCGACTTTGTTGCTGCAGCAACTACTGTTGCAGGTGCTACCGCCCTTACAAGCGCTTCCCATAGCGAACAAGAAGTCACTTCCGCTGAAGTGCCGACCCCTGTAGCAGTCGAGGAAAACAAAACTACTACTGTGGAAACTGATAAGAAGACAGATACCACGACGGATGATACCAAGAAAAATGATACCACGACGGATGATACCAAGAAAAATGATACCACGACGGTTGATACCAAGAAAAATGATACCAAGAAGGATGATATCAAGAAGGATGATACCAAGAAGGACGATACCAAGAAAAATGATACCAAGAAGGATGATACCAAGAAGGATGATACCAAGAAGGGTGATGCCAAGAAAGATGATACCAAGGATGAAACCACGACAGTTACCGAGACAATCGATACCCCAGAGCCTACATCGACTGAACCACCAAAGCCAATTGCTGCAGAAACGCAGCCTGTGGATGTCCAAGACAAGGAGGTGCCCGTTGAGCCTGTGACAATGGAAGAAGACAAGGATAAACCAGAAGACAAGGATAAACCAGAAGACAAGGCTAAACCAGAAGACAAGGCTAAACCAGAAGAAACTCCCGCCGCTGTAATTGAAGCTGCCGATACCAAGATTGACGAAAGTAAATCCGCGGTTGAGGAATCTGACAAGCCGACAACAACCGGAGAAACAACTCCTCCACCACCAGCGACAAAAGACAGTTCTACTGCGGAAGTTACGCCTGCGACTGAGGAACAACTCAAGGATAAGGCACTTCCAGAAACGCCAGAAGACGTACGTGAAGTCCCGGCTACTAGTGGAGAAGGCACCTCAGCACCGAGTGGTGGCGAAGAAAAGACTGACAAGGAAGATGCAGCGAAAAGCGAGAAGAAGAACAAAGGATGGAAGAACTTCGTTAAGAAATTTAAAAGTTTTTTTAATGAAAAGCCATCGTAATTAAGTGTAATTGATAATTTGTTTTTCTGTTGTAATTATCTAAGAGACAAGGAGGAGAGAAGGAGCATTGGACACGAAGACGGGTTGGTCTTCGAATTGCGAATTGGAGTTGATTTTTCTTTTTTTTTTATTGTCGCTAATCGCGTTATCCAGCAAGCACAGTATGTAATGAAAACGTATTGGTAGAGTAGAACGTTATTATGCAAGCAAAGCTTTTTTTTACCCCTCCCCTCTCTCTGATTCATTCTTGTCTATGTTATATCTGTTGATTATTCAGACTCTTAATAAAAGGGGAACATATTATTAATGCCTATTTTCTCTGTTTCGCCTGCGGGTAATTTTGTGTCTCTATACAACGTATTGGCAATTATTAAAGCCTTCAGCACGCCACTGATAAGATTTGCGAATGATAGTAAAGAGGGGTCATAATGTAACGTTTAATACTGTATTTTAATTTACGGAAAGTGATCACCAAATAGAATTTTAGGGATGTTTATGTTGTATGACCCATGGCTACTGTTTCACAACCTCATCTCTATATCGAGTTGACGTATCCATCGCTTTTTCTTTTTTTTAAAGTAAAGCTTTACAGCATTCAGTAAGAGATTACAGAAGAAACTAGAATCTCCCTTCCCTCTCCCCCCTTTCTGTTTACCGCGGTTAGCACCATCCGGATGCCTCCTTATTCATGACAAAAATAATGTGTTTTTCGTAAACTTTAAAATTGAAAAAGGAAAAATAATACTCATCAATGCGAAATATTTTCGCATATTAATATCCCCCCCCTTCCCATGATCCATTTCAACGAATATTCGATTGTAGATCAATTGAATCAAGACTGGGGGGTTGTACTTCGATTTTTTGCGCCCACCCTTAGCGTTCAATCGTAGGTGTAACTAACAAAAAAACGCAAATTCAAGTTGCAGATAGACATTCACCCTTGGGATTGTCATTCTAGCAGAAGATGGTTAATTCGTTGTAGTAATGTGTCGTGGAGTGTTTACAAAAACCTGCCCTTCGTCAAAAGGTGTTCATATTATTCAAATCTCTCAAGCAAGCCAAGAAAGATATAATTATCGTGTTTCCAAGGGCGGCGATAATAGAGGTTTAAAACGATTCGATGGCTCTAATTACCAAGTCCAAAAACGTTACAATTACAATTAAAATAATTAAAATTAAATGTACACATGACCAGCGCAATGATTATTATGTCGTAAGTATCGGACCACCAGGCACGTGTTATTGTCTTTTAAGTAACATGTTACATGTCTCGTCACATGTGACACGTATGTTACGCACCATTAACATTGTTATTATTATGTGTACGATATACCGTTCAAGAGAAAAAGCTTTCTCTTTCTGATAAGCATAGATACGTACTGTACGGGCTCTCGAGCATCCTGCCATCGATTATGCCTACATTTACATGTATTGTATATTATGTCAACTTGTACGTATTTTTATAATACATTGAGTGCGTAGCAGTAAAATATGTTGGGTTTTCATATCCATCGACAAAGCAGCGGCTTAAACCCACTTTTAATCGATTAAAAACCATACAACATCAGGAAGTGCATACCATTTTACTGCTAGTACAGAAGACAGTTTAAATTTAATAGAGTCTTTTCATATATCAATGTTAAAGAATCTAGTAAAAGTTTGTAAACTTGGTACCAATTATGCTACTATCAGCTATTGTAACAATATACATATCAGAACATCGATCCTACCGATCAATATCACATGGTTACGTATTTACAACACAAATTTGTTAGACAAAGTTATAATCCATTCTATTCCAAGCGTCTGTGGAAAATATAGTGTCCGCCGGGTCACTAATGAATGCTTCCAACGTTCGCCAACGACGGAGACAAAAGTCTTTCGTAAGTTTCGCCAAATTCCCCTTGATCTTCGGATTCATCTGCCTCGTTTAGGTCATTATTTTGAGCGACTGATCGCTCCTCTTTGGCCTATACACATAACCCGGATTGTCTTCATAAAACTTCTTTTCCGCCACGCTAGCTAGATGATAAATGAGCTTTTCGTTTTCGTTCAATCTCCCCCAGGCCTGCCCAGCATTCCGAACGATTTCCCGCGACTGAATCGTGGTTGAGTTGTATAACCCAACCTCTATACTCTATTGTATATATAAAAACGCATTTTTTGGTTGAGATTGACGACTGAATTGCCAACATTTGCTTATTGCACAGCCAGCGTTTCTACTGCCGATAGGTGTATAATGCCTCCATTGCGATATAATGCTTCAAGTACGAGACCAATTTTATTATCTTTTCATGCACAATGAGTTCTCCATTGGCGGGTTAAAATGTATCGTGGGTCGAGTTCGCATAAAACACAGAACTCGTTTCAACTGTCCTGGTCCAGAAATCGTTTATTGCAAATGAAAATATCCCGTTTGATTCGGGTACATTTCCTTGAAGAACAGGTTTTTGTCAGGAATGAATGGACAGATCTCAAACACTGCAGATAACACGATATATGTAATATTCGAGATATGAATTCATAGTTTATACTCTTCAAATCAACTATCACATGATGTAACTTGATTCCTACATTGTTGATGGATAGGTATTGGGGGAAGTGCGTGCAATAATGATATCGTTATCTGACTTGCATCAATCGAGCATGAGTTACATAAAGAATTTAATTTTACCATCCAAACTAGCTACGGCCATACACAGTGAAAAGCACCGGAACCCGTCCGATCTCCGCAGTTAAGCCACTGGTGGCCTGGTCAGTACTACGGTTGGGGACAACGTGGGAATACCAGGTGCCGTAGCTTTTGACTTGTCGATTTTCGTATCTGACATGGAGTTGAAAAACTGCAAGACTTTTCTCTGTATTGTCATCGTCATTATATCAACACAACACCATCGTTGAAAAATTTTTTACGGAGGGATCATCGACCCCAGAATGACATTGGCAAAATATTGTTTACATGCACTTGAAATTATGGTGGAGTATTAATTAATTACAGAACTATATCGTTTGATTTAAAGGTTCATACAATAATTAGAGATAATAAACTTTATGGGCATAAAGCCAATTGACACCGTTCATTACAATGGTTATCACACAAAAGGGGGAAAGTAAAAGTTCTTAGAGGGTTGCGTTTAAAAATCGCGAGAATGCAAACAAAAGGTATAAATATTATTGAAATTGCGACATTTTGCCCTACATCTACCATACATTGGTAAAAAAGGTTATTATCAAATGCAAATATTGAGTAATTTTTTCTGGCAGAATAAAAATGCCACGTAATAAACTTAACCGCGATTTTTGCTATCGATGACGCACTGTATCCAACTTCATTCGTATGTTTCCCCCTATATTATGGCAAAGGTCAAAGTTCTATTCGATGGAAAAATTTCAAGTAGTGATTTAAATTCGGTACTGGTAAGGAAGATGTTGAGGATAAGAAAGATGAAAACTATTGAAGATACGGTGCAATATCTGACGGGTGGGCGCTTTGTTCTGTTGCAACAGTTTGTGAATTTTGCAAGTCGCTCTCTTTCTGAAAATGTAGTTGATGGTATGCTCATTCCTGTAATTCCTGTTTATCAACGTAAACTGCTCGTTTTAGTCTACTATTCCTACTTTCATTAGATTATAAGATGCAGTTGTTCGGAGAAATAAGAAAGCTTTTGGAAGGTATTCCTGCAGGTCGTTCCCTTTTCAAAAAGCTCTCGAAGAGGGGCATGTCAACAGTGGTGACCCGGTTATGAGTAGTATACCTGTTGAATACTTCATAAATTGTATGAGAGCAACATCCTTAGCGAACACTATAATTATGAGGCGACTTTTCATGCGTGTTGTGTTGTGTTGCGACCTACTTCAAAGAGAAAATCTTCACTGCCTATAAGCAATAAAACATGGCTTGTAAAGCTCACCTTCAATATAGAAATTAAAGTTTTTCAGCTTTATAGATTCTGCAATCACACATACTTTACATAATTGCTAGCATCCCGTTCCACGGTCATGTTCATACCGTATCCATATTTTGGCGTAATGTCATTATATAATTAATTATTTTTTGAATTAAACTAATTGTAACGTATTATATATACTGTAAATTAATAAAATAGATCACATCTTATGTATGTATTTTTTCGAAAAATGCCTTATAGCTTGGGTATGGCAGAAAAAGATAAATTTTGACAAGCGGACTCTGATGATGATTATTTGTCAGACGAAACTCGGAATACAGTAGCGATTCTGGCGATGATTTAAGTTTGGCGAAAATATAAATACCTTAATGTCCAAGAGAATGTCTTATACTTCAGAAAAAGTCCAACCAGAAGGATGGATTATCCGACAAGAATATCCACATTGTTATAGATATGAAGAAATAAAAATGCTTCATCGTTCTGATGGAACTTCTGTTTCAACTCTCATTATTTCAGGTAGACGCTCTCTTGCTCATAGAACTCAACCCCAAGTATACTCCGAAACTCATCCCTATAATGCATCTCACCGCAATGCGTCAAGAAACGATTTTGTAGGTTTATTGGCTGATCGTCTTAGTGAATGTGTATATACGGTTAGTATTGTCCTTTATTGATTCAGCAGTCTCAGAAGACAATGAGGGTAAAAAGTTGCTAATAAAAGTACGCGCAATTAAAAAGATTTACACATGAAACATGCTTATTAATTGCTAATGCTCGTGTGCTGGATGATATGGAGGCTTTAAATGTTTAGAAAGAGAAGAGGATATAGATCCGGCCCATAGACTTGCTTTGCAGAAATATAATCTTGCATCATTTTATAAAAAGATAACCGAAGATTTTGTAGAGATATATTCTAAAAAGAAATGCAAAATGCATATAATGCATTAATTCAGGCTATGGATTCCTTGGATAACTTGCGTAATAAACATAGACTCATAATTGAGAATGATTCGCGGAAAAAAGCTTCTTGTGATTCGTTATTGCCAAAAGTTATTTCGTTGGAGAAGATTTTGCGAGGCATAGGTTTTTCTTTGGGCATTCACACATCTTACACATTATCTCGTAAAGACTTTGATGCTAACTTTTGGACTTATCAAGATTTATAAAAAAAAAGAGCGCCGTTACTATGCGATATTCGGTAAAAAATGGAGACCGCACATCAATTATAATCTAAAATACTTCACAAAATCCAGCGTAACAATTATTTATATAATTTTGTAGCTCGGCTTTTCGCAAATCTGCACGTGAAATTTGAAGTGTTTAGCTTTCTTGAACAATGAATTATTAAACAAAAAGTAATT
>CAJVPI010000681.1:0-23825 GCA_910592345.1 Paraglomus brasilianum
GATATGGGTAATAAGATGAAATTGTATGCATACTAATACTAATGCAACTGTTAAATATTATAAATCACGTGATAAATCACCGATACGGTCAAAATCGCACGCATTACTGTATATTAATATGTGCTGATGGGCTTAGGTAAGTCATTTTTTGCCTGCATAGCAATCTTCTTGCTCGCATAGCAATCTTCTTGCTCCACAACAAGCTTATCCGGAGAATGTAAGTTTTTGTAGAAACATGGATCAGAGATTTTATTCGTTATATTTATTTTATGTAACAGTAAGCATGTAACGTTTTGATTTCATTCCTTTATTGGTTACAAAAGGATGTATAACAGATCTTCCCCTCTGATCTTACTGTGAAAGATCGAACCGTCAAAATCTGTTAAATTAAAACGTTCCCCTGGTTATTGGGAAAAAAAACTATTCAATTACTATTTTGGTTTTGGGCTAATACTGATAAATATTAATGCTACATACACAAATATAGACAGGGCAAACTTGCATTTTTGTTCTATAACCGTTGTTTATACTAGTACATTTTTGCTTTAGTATAGCAAAATGGGGCGAGATCATATTGGATGCTAAATCTCATTGGTTTTCCAGTCACAATGCACAAATGGCACATTATTATATTTGTCTCTGTTCATACATTTTTAATACTGTGGCTGAAAAAGACGTCATTGCAAAAATTTTGTGGCATTTGAAAATAGATAACACGGCCGCACGGTACACAAATATCCCATCAGGGTTACGAAATTGCATCTTAAGCATCCCGTATATGGGATGCGAAATCCATGAGGAAAGATGGTTGCCGCAATAACGGAGATTTGTTGATTTAAATGCGTCTTAGTTTACTCAAATTGGGATTTTGCACTCTTTATTAGTCACACGTTGACCCATTCGGGATACTACATCGTCCACAACGCCAATTGAAATCCGAGTGATCGACAACCAACAAATACTTTTGTGTACTTGCATATATTTGTGTGATGAGCTGATAACACGATTTTTTCCGTTAGTTCGCCAATATTCGATTATCCAATGGAGTTTCCATATCGAACACAAATGATCGATGATCGACATTTCATATCCCAGTTGGGAGGGTTTAACTCTGCAATATAAACGACACAAATTTGACTATCACGTAGAGGGATCTGCCACATCAAGTGTTCGACACCTAAACATACTTTTGAGCAGTCTGGCGCACTATACGCATTGCTCTGAGGAGCGGTGCATTTAGAGTTTCTGCTCCACACCTGCTCAAGAATGCTTTACATAAGCAGAATAACAACATTAATAAATACATTTCTGAGGAATGTTGTGGGAGGCAAAGTATCGCAAGTAGTTGCCGAAGTACGTGAACTTGTAGTAAGCGAGATTGGAAAGGTGTTTCCTAAATTACCAGATGGATATGCAGACGAGGATCTCGAGTTTCTTCAACAGAATGACAAATGGAGGTAAGAAACGATTGCAACAAATTTCTCCCTTGGAAAGTTCAGGCTTGTTGACTCGTGCTAAATGTCAAACGTGCCATTAGTAGAAATTCTTGTGTCTTGACTTCTAGCTCGGACGAGATTGAAGCAGCAGTAAAGCGACTTCACCTTTGTGACAATCGGTCGGTATCAAGTACAAAAAATGATCAAGAGAATGGCTTGGGCATTATACAAGACGACGAGATTGAGCAATCTTGCGAAGAGCGTGACACTCTCTCAAAAGATTGTTTCGACGTTCTCTTTGCTATTACATTGGATGGCAGTGATGACTTGGTAAGTATTGAATTATGTCAACGATAAAAGCACAGGGATTCTGAAGTAGATTATCGTATTAACTGTATTCTCTATATTATACTTGTAGTTTGTCGGTAACATCGAGTCTCTGAATTTATTGTTCCGTATTGCAGTCACATCTTCGCAATTGGATATCCGACAACACGCTCTAAATTGTATTCAAGATATACTATCAGTGAACTGCCTTAATGCGGTTGTGGCTTGGCAGATGGGTGGCGTTGATCTACTTGTAAGAACACTGAACGACGTTCTCAGCCTTGACGGGGATGCAAAGGAGATAATGGACATTTTAAAACTTGACAAGCAATCTTTATCAAACATCAACGCATTTACGGGTTTAAAGTACTTGACAAACGCAATGGACTCAAATTCAAGCTCGCCTTCGCTTTTCGCTGTAAACTCACCGATTGCGCAAGTTATCGAATCTAATCACGTCTACCGATATATACTGGCCATAACACGATTGTTGGAATATGTTGCTGTTATGTTGATTGAGAATAACACGTATATCTTGCAGGAGTATACTCGAATTCTAATGCAGGTTCCTATTCCATCACGAAATGCTGTAGTAAATATTATACTTCGAAGCGTATCGCGTCTGCTTGTGGACGCGTTGAGCAGACAGAATAAATTGGACAGTAAACTTCTGGAGATATATATTCAGTTGTTGCGTCGCATTTACAGTATTAATGAGGACAGCGAAAACCTCAAGACAACTAATACGAACATTTGTGGAGGAGCGGACAATATACCGAGAGATGGCGTTGAAAGATTGCTTATGACTGAACAGCATTTGTTAGTCTTGCAAATTTTAGGTCTACTAGTTGATTTAACAGGGAGAGACATGGATTTATTTGATAGCTTACAGGGATTTGAGACATTGAATGATGTCATTATAAGATCCGTTGTATATACTCCGTATTCGCTTGCAGGAGAAACAGATGTTGGAATAGAAAATCGCAGAAATGACGAACCTATGGCGGAGGACGTAATGGTGGCTGATATGGCATTATGGTTGGTGAGAGAATACACTATTTGTGGCCAAGGAAATTCTCAAAGTATCAAGGTTAGCACGTTGTAGATAACGCTGTTATTATTATTATGTATCTGAAACCATTAACACAAATTCGTTTGTTCTAGTGGCTGGTTAAATTGTTGGAAGAAATACTTACTAACATCAGTCCGCCCAACTCGTCGACTGAACCAAACAAGAACGCACTCGACTCTAACGAACTAGTATTATCCAATTTACCGACTATCTGTCATAGCCATCGCAAGCGCACAAAATTTCCTTGGTTTCAGACAAAAGTATGTAATGTTGTTGCGTCTGTATTCCGAAAAAGTGAACAGGTGAAGAAGCCGTTCGGCGAACTTGATGGCCTAGGAGTTCTCTTGGCTATTCTCAGCCATACATACGAATCTAAAGTCGCAACGGCTGCACTTTTAACTATTGGGGATTTCTTTGCTGGATCTGAGAAAACGGAGCAATTACTTGGTGATAATTTCGCATATGATGGGTTTCTTGAACTCATTAATGCCTCTGCGGCACCAATTGACAAGTATGTTTTTGTTGAATAACATTTTATGGTTAATGCCTTACAATATGCTAATTGTGTACTGTTTATCTGATTCGTTTTTAGACTATGTTGCGAAATTATCCTCGAAGTTGCGACTGTTGGGAAAGTTCTTCTGTCATTGTCATCATCCCCAATAGAGTCTGAGCCGTTTTCAATAAGCTGCAATATAATGCCGTTTATCTCTAATTTACTGACACCTAAACCATTGTTCCAGAGAGTATTACCTTTCACCCAGAAACGGCGAACTGTTTTCAAGAAAAGTGTAAATCAAGAAACCCATGATCAACACAAAAACGACAACAAGCGAATAAGTATTCATAGTCAAACTTTTTTCTCATACTGTCGTAGTTTATCAGATGCAAACGCTCGTAATGGCTCTTTTTCGTATCAAAGCACCCTTGCGACAGTAAATGAAGACAACGTGACATCAAATGTCGTATCAGAACCCCTCTTTAATTTATTACGTGGCAACAGGACCGATATACATCGCAACAGTATGGAGCTTCCCAGTCCAACGTTAGTGGATTCACCCCGGATGTCGGATAGTCTTGAAGAAGAAAAGTCAGTATCTACTCGCAAGCGTAGTAATTCAAGAAATTTGGGTGCATTTGGCATAAATTCCAACTCTATAGTACAAAATGGTACGCCCACCAGTACTAAGCTGCGTAGTTTAGCGGGAATTGAATTTAGAGATGCAGACGCTGCAATGATGGCGCTGAAGCTATTGGCATATGTGGCTGATAGTACTGATGAGACATTGCATAACGATTATTTTAAAATTTTGATGCTTCTCATGGAAGTTAATCCACGCAATAAGGAGATGCTATGTGCGAACAGGGGATTAAAATTTGTAACCGAAGTCTTGTTTGTTAAAGGCAAATCTCTCAACACTAAAGTTCCTTCATACGTCGATCTTATTCCTACATTGGGGGCATACGACATTACCACATCAGATATCACGCTTCTTTTCGATGCAGCATATGACCCGTTGAGCATGTTCGGTCACTTTGTTGGGAGAGGATTTCGAAGGAGGTCTATTACGGGAATACTACAGCCTGTTGTGCAAGCATTTTCGACTCCAGAAAAAGTTCATGAGATTAATTTTGATCCTTTCTTTATTAGAGAGGTCCAATCACAAATGATATATGCAATAGAACGAATATCCGAAAGAATGGATCCTCCTTGCTACTTCAATTTTAATGGAGTAAATAGTAGCTTCCGGACATTTCCTCTGGAGAAATTTCCAACTAATAAGCGTGGATATACTGTTAGCCTTTGGGTTAAGGTTACGTCATTCTTTGAGGATGAGACGGGATTGCTTTCTTACGAGGATCAAGCGGGAAACAATACAACATTCGAACTTTATTTCAAAAGATTGGATCAATCGAATCGGTACTGTCTTTGCGTAAGAACTCAGCATTGGCCGTTGCCAGCAGAAGACTTTGTATTTGATGGATTCGACTTTGGTGAGGCTGGGATCTGGCATCATGTCGTTTTCGTTCATTGTAAGCAGAGCACATCGTTGATTGTCGATGGATCGTCAATACAATCGTATAATATGTATAATTATCCAAGGGTTAATAGCAAAGATAAGGCATTTGTTGCTGTATTAGGAAGATGTAGTAAGTCTTGGCCATCTGCTTGTCACTCATATCTCAATGGGCGAAACAATTCTGACCCCAGTGAGAGATCATGTGGATATTTTTGTGGACAGATAGGTTCAGTTTATTTCTTCCGGGGATTATGGGATCTTTCTATGGCCGAGAAAGTATTCAATTTGGGACCAGCATATGGTAGGAGTTATCGGACACTTGGTATTGAGAATAGGGAGGTGCTAGCTATTCATCCATATGCATATTTGAGTGATGAACAGAACAAGAGATTAGAGTTAGATAAATCACGCAAGGGATCTGAATTGACAGAATTCTCCAAGGTAGTTGGTAAATTGGAAGGCGGATGCACGCTGCATGCGACAAGATCAATTAGAAGTATTATTGAACAGGCAGGAGGAGTCGAATTATGTTTTAGATTTCTGGAGATGGATCAAGAATATCAATTAATTGGGTTACGGACAATATCTAATTTATTGTATAAGAGCCCTCAAAATGTTACAAAATTCACTGAACAGAACGGATTCGGCATATTGAGAGATCTACTTGGGAAAGATACAAAGAATTTGAATGAAGACCATTTTGATGTTTTATTAGACATAACATGTGATGGCATCATGCGTGATAACCAGATGGTTATTGCGAACACTGCTTGTCTTCGAGTGATTATTGAACTGTTGTTTGTTAGCCAGGAGCATGTTCAGTTAGCAGTTGTGCGCAAATTGGTAGATATGATAGTTGAACTACCCTGCAATCTGAAAACGTGGAAGAATAGCTTTGAATTGGAGATTTTGTTTCAATTATTCGACGCTCTTCCACCAACGCTTCGGCCTTTTATAATGAAAGCATTAGAGACAATGTTGGCTGAATCGACAGTGGACGAATTAACGAAATTGTTTGATTATATTTCGCCCGACAGCGCAAATGACATGGACGTCAAATACGACATGTTGGATATGATATACAAAAGCATGACAACTGACGCCTCATTATTGGAAAAAATTCGCGGATTGAAAGGGCTCTCACATTTAACGTTATTACTCAACGTTCCCAATGAGAAGTTTCGAATAGTAAGCTTGAAGATGATGGGCATCTTAATGAGTTCTAATGTTAAACACAGCCGAACTTTTCTCACAAAAACAAATGCATTCGATCAGTTGAAATCCCACCTGACCAATTATCCATTGTCTTTAGAATTAACTCGTGTGGTGATGGGAATTGGAACTAACGCTTATCAATGTAACCCAACAACGAGAAGTAACTCTATCATTAGCGACAAGCCCATATTCAGGAGAAGTAATATTCGGACATCAGAGGATAATTTATCGCATAAAGCAGCTGACGAGTTGGTATATCCAGAGGCAATTCGATTACTGTTTGACTTATTGACGGTTAGCCGAGATACAGAGTTGGTCTTCCAAGTCTTGGCTGATGTCAAACGACTATTGACTCCAGACAATATGCGAATACTTTGGGAATACAACTGGATCGATTGGATCATAACGTGTATTAGAGAACGAGCGTTGCTAGAACCAGCTCACTTTAATCGTTTTCTTGCTATTACTGATACGATAGTCCAGAAAATGGTTATATATGATATCTCCCGGAAGAATTCAATAACTACAAAATGCAAGGGGGCTCTCACTTCTTCCGCTGCGATTTCGTCTTCCATCCTTCCGTCCACGCTTTCATCCACACTGTCATCCACGCTTTCATCTTCGCCTTCGTCTTGTATATCGCCGGCTAGTGTTCCAAATGATACCGACAACGAAGGGGAGAAATTTGAATTGCGAATAATAGATATCATTCTTTCTTATTACGACAAGAATCCGAATGTGAATATAGACACTTCTAACTACATTTTTAGAAATCTATTAATATTGTATAGACATTTAGATGATCACATTTGCAAAAGTATTTATTATTCTTCGTCTCCATTTGACACCACTTCTTCAGCTTTCACGCTTCCCTCACCATCGACTACGAAAACATCCATAATTACTACCACTTCAGTACGAAGACATTTTGTATCCACTATTAACACCTTTGCATGTCACAATGATGCTGCTGTAAGGGCAGCAATGAAATCAACTGGTTTATTTAAGATAAGGGATATTTTAATCAAAGATTACAAGGATTTAGCATCAAATGAACTTGTGTAATATATTACTTATTAATTTAATAAAATGATTTAATTTATTAATTATAGAGTCTCAAAATGTAAACCACACGAGAGAGATACTTGATAATATAATCAATATTAATATATATAACGTAGATAAACCAAGCCAATTCTCTTTAGGGAAGCATTAAAGACAGATATTTATCGGTATATTGTATCTCACCATCAGAGGAAGAGAATAGGTTTTTGATAGTCTTTCATAACCTATTAAATTTGATAGATGAACAAGGAGACTAATTAACTCTTGTCGAAGTGTTCAACGACAATAGAAATTAAAAAAGCCACACAACCAAGGAGGACATATCTACACTTTGGTATACTAGTATGCGAAATAAATCAAGTACTTAAAAGATTATAAAGCAAGCATCGAAGCCAGAACAACAGAAAGAAATATTAAACTGTGAAGCGCTCCTTTCATGGTGCCGTTATCTCTGGCTTTGTTGCAACATGCTCCTCATTTTTATTAATCAGTCACTAATACTACAAGTAACACTTATCTTACCGATAAAAATATATAAAAATGCTTGCTGCTTACGCGATTTCCGCCGACAGTCTTGGTTTTTAAATTATAACTATTTCTTTGAGGAAGGCCAGAGTTTGTCAGCAGACCTCCTCCAGCTAATACACCAACTACAATATAAATAGGAAAACAAAAACAGTGAAATGTAACATGCGTGCGATCCCAAAATACATAAATCTAAGTCCAAACTTTGCATCATTTTGGTGGTTCTGTCTGATTGACAGCGGGTTGTTGGTAATTATAAACTTGTGATGGTGGTTGCTGCTGTTGTTGTGGCTGTTGCGGCTGCTGTTGCGGCTGCTGTTGCTGCTGTTGTTGTTGTTGCTGCTGCTGTTGCTGCTGGTAATATTGCTGGTAATAATTCTGCTGTGGATTGTATTGGTCCTGGTTATATTGCGTGTAATAACCTGAATACGTCGGTTGTGGAGATGTTTGATCCCCAGTACCCTGTGTGTTGGACGCTGCGTGCATGGTTGTCGCGGCCGGTGTATATGATGTGGTCGATGTTGAATAAGTGCCTTGAGCCGTAGAGACTGGCTGGTTAGCTATGCTTGGATACTGAGATGCTGCTGACTGGGTTGCGCCGTAATTATACTGATATTGTTGATACCCATATTGTGGCGCTGCGGATACTGTCGATGTATCTTGTTTGACTTCAGTTCCTTGGGGTTTATTAGAATCTGCGGGTGTTGGTTGAGTTGGATAATAACCTGTCTTAGCGAACGGAGCTGTTTAAACGTCAGCATAAAGTTCGTCTAGAACATTAGCACGTTGTCAATACAAATACTATCAATTTACCTTGAGACTGAGTCAGTGGCTGACTTATTATCTGACTAACTGGTTGCCCTGTAGTTGCAGGTTGTCCCATTGGCTGTGCAGCAGTCTGTCCAACTGCTGGTTGTTGTTGTTGACCATATTGTGATTGTTGTGGATATGAGCTATACTGTGGTTGTGTTTGATATTGACCATAAGTAGTTGGAGTCTGACCGTAACCACTATATTGACTATAATTAGTTGACGGTTGCACTCCAGAGGACGCGTATGTTGTAGCTGTATAACCACTAGATGCCGATGGGTTGTAATCACCACTACTTGTATTGGTTTGTCCGTAAGTATTCTGCTGCGACGTCTGCATCGGATAACTATTTTGTGTATAACTAGTTTGTTGATATCCAGTACCCTGCTGATAGTTGCTGCTCTGTGGATAATTGCTTTGTTGTTGGTATCCACTCGTCTGTGGATAATTGCTATTCTGCTGATACCCACTCGTTTGCTGATAGCTGCCGCTCTGCTGCGAATAGCTTCCTGATTGTTGATATCCGCTCTGTTGATACCCACTCCCGCTCTGTTGGTACCCGCCACTAAAAATTCATAATAATGCTTACACACTATCCAATAACATTGAAATCGTACTGATAACAAAGAATATTCATTTCCATAATCCATTATCTTTCTCTCTTACCTTCTTCCATGATCCTGATGTCGGGGCTTGTCACGCTGTAAACGAAACGAATGCATGCGACAAACAACGGACAACAAAAGAAGAGAAATGCGATACATACATCAACAACAAACAAATCATTATCATTACGGGCAAAGCATTTTTACGACAAAAACGATAGCAAGATCACTCAACAAGCGATGTAGATGACATATACATTTCCAGACGCAGCTTTTTCAAGAATTAAAGATTTCGCAATAGCAACAGTCTCAGATGTCCCTACAACGATTTACGTCAACATAAACGCAAAGCAGCAATCGAACGACTGACGTTGAATCGATAGGTCGGGCAATTGTAGTATGTGCAAGTAGAGTAGTTAATTATCCCTATACTTACCGATTATGTGTACATTTCTATCTGCTGTCGGTGGTCCATGGTCAGGTTCTATTTGAATCTTAGCTCCTGATTGCTGTTGAAGCGTCTTAACTGTCTCACCACCTGTAAATAAAGAAAACGTGAGAAGAGGTACAAGAACAATAGTAACAATAATAGTGCAGTCACACGTACCCTTCCCAATTATCAATCCGACCGTATCGTTCGGCACTTGAATAGTTATCTTCTCCTGAGAAGACTTTCCTCCAGTTCCTCCGGTTCCTCCAGTTCCTCCATATTGACTTCCCGAACCATAGTGACTCTCGTTGTAGCTGCTTCCGTGACTCTCACCGCCATACATACTACCGGCATAACTGGAGCTGGTATATTCTTTAGGGTTTGGCTTTACGCCCAAAGGAATTCGTATAGTAAGTTATAACAAATTGTCTCATCTATCATATTAATCAACGTTTGCACAGGCATATTATAAAAGCATACCCTATCCAGGGCAGCGTCCCCTCCTTTAATAATTTCATCAATCAACGCTTTCGCTCTCTGTATTGCAGCATCATCACCGATCAAAGTCACCGGACGATCTGTAGATTGAGGATTAGCAGCATTATCTGGAGTAACATTTATTCTTGCTCCACTTCTATCTTGCAAATCACGTATTGTTTCACCACCACGGCCTATTACAACTCCAACTTTACTGCTTGGAATATGAATAGTAACAGTAGCACGACTAGGCCCATAATCACCACGACGATTTGCTTGGCTGGCGAGAGCATCGTCTACTAGAGATCGAATCATTGAGCGTGCACTTCTAACTTCTTCCGGCGGACCAGATATAGATACACGTCTATCAATACAGTCAGGAGGTTGATCTGAAAATATTAGAAGGTTTTTGACAAAAGTCAATAAGAGTGTGTGCGAACGACTGTAACGAGTTTACAAGAGTATATTGTTGGTTATACGACTACCTTGTGAAAATTGAACTCTCGCTCCTGTAGTCTTTTCTATCCTTTTTAGATTTTCCCCCCCTCGTCCAATGACCAATCCTACAACCACGTTAGGCACGGAGAATTCCTCGAGAATGTGCCCTGAACGTAATGAGTCTCCAGGACCATAATGAGATCCATGTTGTCTATGACGTTCCTCACTTCCAAGACCGTATCGGTGCCTACTTCCGCTTTCATCTGATGCAGAAAGGTATAGTTAAGGTAATGCAAGTACTATCAAAAGATTGTTGAGTTGCGAAAAAGGCTATTTTTTGGAGGAAGACTGCATAATAGAGGATACAATCAGAACGAGATGATCCGCTATCATAAGTAGCTCTCTTAGACTCGCGACCATAATCATCATATCGATTTCTCTCACGCCGGCTGTGTGAGTCTCTCCTATAATCTTCGCGATGATCATCTCGTTTATCTCTTGAACTATGGGACACATAGCTATCGTCATGAGGACGCTTAACCCCCTGATTACTACCATGACTATGGCTATTGCTTGGAGAAGGAGTCTCAGCAGCACTTGCTACAGTAGTCGTTGTCGACGGTGTAGTCTGTTGTTGTTGCTGTAATTTGGCAGCTATTGCTCTAACCCTAGCCATCGCATCGTTAAACTGTGCCTCGTCAGAATTTGATGTCAGTGAAGGCGGGGGCGGAACCGCTTTATAATCAATCGGCTGTTGGGCGTCTGATTGAACTTGCTGTTCGGACATTGCTGTTGGTTGCTGTGCTGGCATAGTAACCGTTGTATGCATTGGGGCTTGATCGCCGCCACCTTGAGGAAGAACTGGTGTTTGAGGGTTTGGTGCCAAAGATTGTGGTTGTACTAAATCGGGTTGAGTTTGGGATAAGGCTGTTTGAGCTTGAGCTGTAGTTGGATCTGTGGCTTGAGATAAGAGTTCAATTGAGTTTTCAGTCCCTGTGGCAGGTTCGGAGCTGGCCCCAGCAATATCATTTACCACCGGTTCTTCTGCATTCGTAAAGGATTCTGCGGCAGACGTTATTACAGTTTGGATCTCTGTTACGGTCGAAGTAGTAATGGCCTCTGATTGCTCGATTACATTCTGATCAGTATCATCACTTGACTGTTCGTCAACAGCTGTTGTAGGGGTGTCAGCGCTGTGCTCAGTTGCGGGGGATTGTTGGGCAGCTATCTGTTCAATTGCTTCTTCTTGAGCGGTGACCTCTTCTTTTTCAGGTGAAGGTACATCGAGACCGGCGTCTGCGGGCTCGACGGAGGTGGTCGTTTCTATTGCCTCAGGCGTTGTGGTTGCCTGATCTTGACCCTCGTTTTCGTCCATGCTTGCAATGAACTTGATAGGAAGAACTAGGTTATAGCATTTTTGTACAATCACATGACGTTAGCAATCAATGTGACAGATTAAAGCGAAAAATCGGATTAAAATGAAATTTTCTCGATTTTAATATTAAATATGAAAATTTAAAATTTTTGGGGGGCAATTTTCCAGGCTTTTTTTGGGATTTGGGATGGGATTTAGGGTAAATTTTGTTAATAGAAGAGTATATGTGGGTTTCAGAGGCATTAAAAGAGGATCCAAGAAGACCCCAATTTAGTTTTAATCCGATTTCGTTTTAATCTGCCCAATCAATGGGCATTTCTTAATAATAAATGAATGGCTGCGCGTCCTAAACGCACTTGGCGTGCTCTGCCTCTTGCGACACCAATAAGGACGAGCCGTCCGTCACTCAGTAAAACATAATACGGGTGGTTTAGTATAATTGATCATAGTAAATTTTAAAACTTTTCTCTTCAACGTGTCAAATAATTAGATTCAAGTGGTCCACACCATAGATTTTATATCCGAAAATTAGCGAAGCAATTGTATTTAGTCAATCATGAACAATTCTGAGGCTATACTACTTATGACCGAGTTATGTTTTCCGACCCGATCTGACGCTCAAACACAGAATTTCCTCCCTGAGACGCTCAAAGTCAGTCAAATTCTTTCGCTTCTGTGCAAAAACTATCAGAATAAGACTAACGGCAATTCTTATTCGAAGAGTATATCAAAAGGCGATTAAATTCGATGCATCTGTTAATGAATTTCTTATTTACAATAATAAATTTGTTCGACGTTTCAACAATGGCGATTTAGCTAGCCTTTATAAATAACCCGGGAACCCTGTCACAAAGCGTACTTGTGTCTCGTCGGCGCGATTTTATTCACATTTTGTGTCAGGGGAAATGCAGTCTTGCTGTTGTCGAGTACAGATAATAAAGAATGTAAATTTATTGTCGTTATGGCAAAAACTGGTTTAGATCAATCCAAAAGCTTATCTTGGACATTATGCTAGTACATGAAAACGGTTAAGATTCATTCCACTTTATCAAAAAATCTTCACCATTAAGAACATCGACAACTACATTTACTGTAATAAATATGTTGTTGAAAATCGAGTAATCAACAAATAAAAAGAAAAAACTCAAAAATGTGAGTTTTTAATTTTGCTCACTGTATGCCAACAGTTATTAGTTAACAAACTGTATCCTCCATCTCGTCTAGCAGTTTTCATGAGGTCACCAACAGTTTGATTGCCCCTTGGAACAAGAACCTCCCCGACAGGGTCCCAATTATTAGACATGTGTCTTGCCTCAGTAACGACCTGAGCTCCACTTGCATCAGTGCTATGGATTAGATACTCCGCCCCGGAATTAATGGTGATGCGGATACCTTCATGATAAACGAAAGGTAAAGAGCCTCCGGTGAGCAACTTTCTCTTAAAGACTTGCGCACTCTCCACAGGAGTATTGTACAAATTGGTAAGTCTTCTCTTGTCATAATCATCTGTTAATTATAAAGCAAAAAAAGAGTAAGAATAGTAAGTAAGAACGTCTGCCATTACAAAAGACACGTTTGCGGAAATTTGATATACGAGAGAACAAAATACACAAACCCGGAGTTGGTCTAACAGGTCCTCCGCTTCCACTGCTGCCACTGCTACTGATAATCCTGGAGTCGGTGTTACCCATTATTATTACTATCGAAAGTATGGATGAAACCAGAGCAGGAGGATGTGATGAATATGAAGATTAACAAGAGAGTCGTTTTTAAAAAGCAAAGAGAAAGAATAAGCTGAGGCTCAAATTTTCTGCGTAAAAAGAACGAACGTTTAAAAAGGGCACAAAGCCAAACTTGTGTAACGTCAACTACTGTTTTTCTCACAGGGATTAGCATAATTATCATGCACATCAATACCGAAAATGATGAAATGCAAATTTCAATGTAAGAATAATTAGTATTATTATTATAGCATATTCTCCCAAACTTAGCTCTAAACGTGGTCTTGCTTAAAATTAGGCGTAGCTAAATTCTGAAGATGGCTCTTTATACTTCTATTGCTAAGGTATAAACTCTCTCTCAAAATGTTATGCTAAACTATTTGATCCTCCAGCGTTTGCTTAATCTACAGCTATAGATGTTGCTTCAACTTGCGTACACACAAGAATAGAATTATAACTGGACCTTTTAAGAACTTGCTCCTGGTAAGTTAGTTTGTTTTAATAATGATAAAATATTACTGATATCCGAATGCCTGGCATGCAATCAAAATTTTGTTTATAACACCCTCCAAAAATTTCCGTGCATAAAGCAGGACTAACGTCTCAAAATGGAGCTTTTTCTCGAAAGCAATGCTGCTGCGTGAACGCTCACACGGACCTTGCAACAATAGCTAAACTGGTTCACTGTAGTAAGCTCACAGGTTGGTGGGTTAATCGAAAATGCTTGGCATTCCAAATGCTTGGTGCATACTATATTTAGAATCGCACGAAATATTCCTGTTATTTATCAAAAGATACCAAATTAAAATATGCAGTAGTAATATAATTACCACCAATTTTTCGGTAGGCTTTTTCACACCTCTCATTCGCGTTCTAACGCCTTAAAAGCATCGATTTCGATGCCCATTCCCCAATATACCGAATCTGTTTTCGCTACTGTAGGTTTACTGCTAGTGGTACCACAAAAAATGCGTTCACCTGGTGGCGCCACGCTAATACACGACCCTTCGTCCACCGACTGAAGGTTAAACATCCGGTCTGAAATCTGTAAGGCATATTAATATGCAATAGTATTAGCTGGAACATTAGCACTGGATTCGGCCTTAATAATAATGTCTTGAACTGTAGTCTTGAGACGCTCGTTTTGTTTTCTCAAATTAATAACGAAGAGCGGGGGTAGGAGAAACAATTCGTCCAAAGAACATTATTATTCACTAATTCCATAGTACGACTTTTTAAAATCTCGAATATTTTATAGGCGCAAGTCAATAGTGGGATAACTTTAACATAGCATAAATATTTCTGAGATTTACGTTATTAAAAAGGGCATAATTAAAGCAATTATTTCCACTTGGCTTCTGCATTTGTTTGAAAGCCAACGACAATCCATCTATTTTTTTCAGCGCCGTTAGTGACGTAATTTGAGGCACTGTTGAAAGAGCTACAATGCAATGCCCGAAACCCCACAGGTATCGTTTTTTATCTTCTACTGTTTTATATAAGGCAATTTTATTATTTACAGCCTTATTCGCTAAAGGGCCGCAGACATTCCGGACGTCTGTAGCGCCATCTAGGGATGATTTACTAAGTAGTACCCATTCGATAATAATAAGTAATGCTCCCTCCATGTGATTTCAAGTTTCAAGTCTACAAAGTTTATTCACAAACTTATGGTGATAACTAATAAAAATGCTGATGCGACGCGGCGATGAACACGGCTTACTCAAGATAGTTTAACCAATGATATGCACCAGTGATAATAAGAAACCTCTAGGTTTAACCCTTCAAAGACGAAAGCCTCGAATGAGACCTACGGTTTCTGCCGTTGCCAAACAACAGGTGACAATTGTTTTCTGCTCCCTCTCGAGACCATTCAAAAAACATTTTATCCTCTAATTCTATCAGACGAGACAATTATTATAATAGCTTAGATGTGGAGGTGCCTTTGACGACGCGATTTTCACCTTGAACACTTTGAATGACAGGGTAGAATCTATAATTTGGTGTGCTCGCTCATCCTGCCGCTAAAAAAAAATCAAAAAACTGAATTAGAACAAATCGAACACATTAGAAAGAATGCAAATTCCAGACGGATTCACCAATACAATTACTTCCTACGCTGTCAACAACTATGACAATAACAATATTGGGATATTTTAGTCGTGCCGACGTAAGAAATAATTATGGTTGACAACGTCAAAGTTTCAATTTGGCCCATCTTTACAATTATGCGTTCTCTCTCAAACGGCGTAAATAACATCAATTCCATTTCCTTAGTTTCATATCAGCGCTCTCTGCCATTGACATGAGCCGTCGTTCTAGTTCTTATCAAGACATATCACGAGCAGTATAAACATTCGTACAAAGATTATGGAAGTAGATGTATAATTCCTGTTTGCAAGTTCCTGGTTGCAAGTTCCTGGTTGTGGGGGTATCGCTGAGAGAGTCGAATGGGGTCTATTCCTAACGCTAATGTTCTAAAGTTTTTCGCAGTGAAATATCTAACCATAGTGACGGAAGCATTTGTTCACGTCTTGTGTCTATTAAAAATGGGCTTTCGACTCAATAGCATAACAAATTAAATAAACGAAACCACAGCTACCATTACATTCCTTGGCTTGTTTCTGCAAAGTTCCCTCGAGTTTCCGTCACACATTGTGTATCAAAGAGTTTATCTTCTGCATACTCGTCATCAATATTCGGTGATTTCTCGACAGAGTTTGCATTCGCTAGCTTCTCTTCTTCCTCGTAGACATCCTTCTCAAGAAATCCTGACTCTTCTCGCTCTAATTGGTTTACTACATCCATCATGTCATTTACCGTTATTACGCTCTTTTCTTCAGGTGGAAGTGAATTATCTTCGAAACTGACATGTTTCAACAACTCGTCTGCACCCATGTCAACTTTAGCCTCCTGCCATTTTTGTTCGGCCATTATTTTAACTTTATCGAATTCACTGCTTTGATCTTCACTCAACATACTCTTCCCTTGCTGTAAACAGCATTCTAGGAGTATCCTTCTTAACCCATCAACACGATGTACTTTGGTTATCATACCATCTTCCATTTCAACCGCCTCATCACCTACGGCCGCTTCTAGTAGTTCCATAAGCTTCCGTAGTCCACTAGAAAATCCACCAGTTCTCGTGATTCGGTGTACACCCAGTATTATCACTTCCGACGTTTTCAGGCTGGGACGCATGTGATAATATTTTGTCATTATGTCATATATGACCAGTGTAGCGGGAAAGTCTTGCTGACGAATAAACGATCGTAGAATAACATTGCATGCAGGCAATCTCGGCCGAATGCTCGACGTATGAAGAAGAGAAGAGATTAATTGGCGTGGAACGAGACGATCGAATACGACAGGTTCTAATGATGATGTAGCTTCAGATATAAGTATGTCCATCTGCGGCAAACGAGAGCGTATTAATTGATATAAAATAGTTTCATTCTCGTAAAGCTTTGCTTCTCGAGCCAATATTAGTGTTCGTCTATCATACTGCACTAATCGACGTGCTCTGTTGTCTATTGCCGTGAATAATGAAGCAATGGTAAATATATCTACATTTAGATCAGGCATCAGTTCTAGTGTCTTGTAAATAATGGCTGCTGCGTTGTAATTTTTCATCCTCACATTCAATGCAAGTAGCATATTGTACGTATAACTATCTGGGTTGACACGCTCCGTTTGCAGCCTTCGTAATATTTCCGCGACAACACGAACATTAAATAAATCAACGGCAGTGCTTAGCATTTCGTTGTACAACTTGATATCAGGGCGCAAACCACTGAAATACATTTTATCAAGCCATACCAGTGCCTTTGTGATATCTTTAGAATGACTGAATGCTTGTATCATAGTCACGTACAACATGCGTTTATCCAAATCACTATGCAGCATCGACTCGAACATACTCTCGGCTACTTCTGTTTGGAAAAACTTTACCAGTTGATGTAGTATCGAAAAATAAATCCTTGGATCTGAACGACGCTTTCTTGGTTCGTTGAGTTTTTCAAGCTCCTCCTTAAAGACACTTGTGGCCAGAGGAAGATTTCTGAAAAGTATGCTCATTGTTGCTATGGTAGGTTCCTTTCCCTTGGCAACCATATCCAAGTAAACTATGGCAGCCATACGAACATCATTGACGGAAGCAAAGCTTTGTATTATAGAATCATATCCTTTCGTGTCCATGTCGATTTCCTTAGACGTCATCAATTGATATATAGTTCTTGCTCTTTCAGAATCCCTTGCTTTATTACATCCAGTTATCAACAAAGTGTAGGTAAATTCATTCGCCGCGTCGCCTATCTTTTTTAAGACTTTTTCCGCCGAATTCAAGTCCTCTAATTGCAGATAAGCCTCGATCAAATGATTGTAAGCTACAATATCAAACGACGTGTTGGGTCTCATTTTGTGAAAGACGAGAATAGCATTTCTCGGATATTTCAAATCCAGCCACGCCTTCATGTACCAATTATAGTCTCTGTCGGTAAATCTGATGTTTGCTTCTCTCATATCATCGAATAATGTTACCAGATTATATGCAGTTGATTTAGAATTTAGAAAGTACTTTAAACGATTTCGAAGAACCACAAAATATGCACGCGGTATCCTTGAAAGGTTACGTGGATCTTTTCTTATTGTTTCATATATCTTCCATGCTCTTTGATAAAAGGGTTCGCGCAGGGCATCGGTGAATTCATCGAGACGGTATGCAAATGTAATCAACTCTTCCTCGTTCATGTCACTATATCTGTCTGCCACTCCAACATCCTCGCACCAACTTTTAAAGGCTTTTAACATGTTCTCTCTGCTTGCCATTTCCATTGTCGGTTCCACAATGAAGCTAACCTCCATATTATTGGTTGGCATTTGTGAAAAGCTTCCAACTGGTCTGGCTGATGGTCTGCCGAGAGTTCTATAATATTTACATTGAAGACGATGTGGTGTCGGTATTATCTTGGATAAAATTTCGGTTTTGGGTATAGATCTCTTGCATGATTTGAGCGCGTAAAATGGCCAACGAAACATCTTCATTTGGTACTGTTATGGACTGTGTACCGATAAAAATTGATGTTACACGAACACGGGAAACGCAGCAATTACAGATTTTAAATTCTAAAGTATTGAGTCCAATGCAACATTCTTTCTTCACACAACAGCTACGAAAGAATGCTCTAGTCTTTTGTATTTTCCATAGCCTATTGATATAACGTCCATGTCAGATCCGAACACAGCCTCTTTCTAGGTTATTTAAGTCTAATTTCTTAGAGTGTCAGCTCACACAATTAATAATTTACAGTGTGTTACAAAAAAAAGTGGGGTTCTTTAAACGATCATTGCGTCATGAAATGCCACATATCATAGCTTATTTAAACCCTCAAAAGTTAAGCTCTTATTCATATAAATTTTAGTAGGGAATACGTTCACCATTTTTTCCTATTATAAGCTCACCGTCATTTCATTGACTGGACTAGATTTGGAATATTATTCCATTCATAAATTGCTCTAATTCAGTGAGATTTTTTGGCATACGCCTTTCTACGTTTTTCTTGACAATACTCCATAAATTTTCTATTGGGTTTAAGTCAGGACTGTTAGATGGCCAGTCCATGACTTGTGGCATATTTCTGGCTTGTATGCTCTGGGTCATTATCTTGCTGAAAACGCCATTCACTACCCAACATCTCATTAATCTCAGGAATATGGTTCGACGTAAAATTGAGCATCCAAAAAAGACCAGCCGAAACAAGCATTTGCGTTATATCGCGTTTTATGCGTTGGTATAAAAAATAAAAAATAACTGAATTTCTAATCGATCACATTTTGTGAATTAAGTTCTTGATAAAGAATGCAAACTACCCTATAATGACCTTGCTTTTTTTCATTGCCGACTCTGATTCTATGTGAAAACAACTTTTAGTAAAGCGCAATCGAATAATGATAAATGCGCAACTGGTGTTTTACCTTGTGCACAAATCCTCCCTATGCGAAACTTTTTGAATTGACTTTTTACCTTTGTGCCAATGGTCAATTGTGTTTGTTCTCTCTAAACCCTAAAGTTCCTGCTTTTGGAAAAAGGGTTTACATTACCTCGAAGATCATCCTACTCAACAGCAATACGTATTATCACAGCAATATACGCGAACAAACACCCCATATTTTTACTGATAGTAGCGAGAGGCTGTACTAACTGTGAGTATATGTCTTGTAACCCCAACGAAATGGTGTTCTGAATTCATCTCATATCATGCGGATCTGTAATACTTTTTTATTCGGTAAAGTTAAATTCCCCAACATGTGTCAATGTTCTAAGATTTATGAAAGGCAGTCTCATCTGCTCTTGTTGCTGTTGCGGCTTGTCATAGTTTCTTATGGCCTCCAATATCGCCGTCCAATTCTCCTCATTTATATCCTTGAGAAGGCCATGATTGTTTGTCACTTTTGTTGCCAGAGTTCTGGCCTAGAGCATGTGACACGACAGCCGTTATCGACCATTACCCAAGTTTCCTTTGCCCGATTGTTTTTTTCCAATGTATTTTTGGCAGATCACTTGTTACACCACTAGTAATAATAAAATTAAACTCTAAACACATGACCTAAGAAATGGGTCCGAAAAATGAATTCAACTACTATACTTGCACAACCGTCAATCGCGCACGTTTTTCCCAATGGCGGCAACTTTCGGCGGATGTTCGTTTCCTTCATTCTCGCATTTTTTTTTCATATCCTTTCCCAGCTAATCCTTCTCTCCCTCCATTGCAGACGAAGTAACAGCGCTAGTCCTTGATGTCGGTACTGCCTGGACACGTGCCGGTTATGCAGGTGAAGACTGTCCGAAAGCTGTGTTTCCCACTCATTATGGATATCTTCCCGAGGAAGAGAGTGAAGATAAAGCCAGTGATAATCAGGCCGCTGATACCGATGTCAGCAATATAAAAAAACCAAAAGGAAAATATTATATTGGAGATGGAGAGATAAACCTGTGGCGGCCCAATATGGAGGTTAAAAATCCACTTAATGACGGGTTAGGTAAGGAATGACGTGAGTGAATGATGAGAAATTGAACTATAAGTGTGCGGTGTTATAGCTACGAATTAAGGAAGAAAAAATGGGACGAAATTACTAAGTGCTGTGTTTGATCATTACGATAGTTGAAGACTGGGACGCCCTAGAGCAAATCTGGGATTCTGCTCTGAAATCGCGACTTCACGTTGATCCGCGAGAACATCCATTACTAGTGACCGAGGTTGCGTGGAATACTCGAGAACATAGAGAGAAACTTATTGAACTTGCATTCGAGAAATATGAAACGCCGGCTTTCTATCTTGCTAAGAATCCGGTGCTCACTGCGTATGTAGGTCTTTTCAGTTATATTAATATTATTTATCACGTTGGTTTGCGCGCTATTTGTTAACTATCAATTTGTTCGAACGATTTAGATACGCATCTGGCCGTCCGACTGCTATGATTCTAGATTGCGGAGCTGCTGTGACTAGTGTTACCCCAGTTTATGATGGTTTCGTCCTTAAGAAAGGTGCCAATAGTTTTGCAATCGTCTCACTTGATTTATAGTTTATAAACGACCTTTTACTTATTCAACCCTTTCATAGGCATCATAAAGCAACCAATTGCTGGAGATTTTATTAATGAGCAGATTAGGCTGCAATTCGAACAACTTAATCTGAGCCCGGTTCCGCAGTATATGGTGGAGAAGAAGAATTATGTTGACCCTGATCTGCCGGCAAACGCTATTTTAAGAAATCGTCCCAATACAACTGCGAGTTTTCACAAGTACATGCTGACGGTTCGTTGAGCGGGAGGAAAGAGTGGAGCGAAATAGGAAATGGGGTATTTTGACACGACATGTAGCGATTAATTTCCCTCTTTGTTTACCCAGAAAGTAATTCATGAATACAAAGAATCGGTGTGTCAACTATACGAGTCTAACTATAACGAACAGTAAGTTGATGAAATGATCGGACCAAGTTTATATCAGTTGCTTTCGATTCACGTCATGTTAATCTAATCCTTTCACAGGATTATTTCCTCCCGTCCGATGAAAACATTCGAGTTTCCAGACGGTTATAACACTTCCTTTGGCACGATACGATTCCGAGCACCCGAAATTCTGTTCCAACCGTCATCTGAATTTATAATACCGGTATGCTAACCGCCGCTTTGTTATTTAAACTGCTCTCTTTTGACAACTGACTCGATATCTTCCTCCTTTTCTTGTATGAATTGCAACGCAAGTCCCCAGAACCTACAGTAGACACATCGGCATGCGTTGGTATTCAACACATGATATTCAACAGTCTCGTGACTTGCGACATAGACGCTCGGCCGGCGATGATGAGCAATCTCATTGTCACTGGAGGAAGTACGTTATTCCCGGGTTTCGTGGATAGGTTATATCACGAAGTGGCGCCGAAAGTACCTGGGGTAATTGATGTCTTTGAATACTCTTTGTTTGATCCGGTTTTATATGATTTTATATAATATTATCTGATACGCTGTCTACGGTATTGTACAATTTAGATGAAAGTAAGAATACATGCTCCGGGTAATATCATGGAACGAAAATGCAGTTCATGGTTGGGTGGATCTATTCTTGCTTCCCTTGGTACATTCCATCAACTATGGATATCACGCAAGGAGTATCAGGAACATGGAAAAATCATCGTAGAGAAGAAGTGTGATTAAACGGTAAATTTCAATGTACGTTTGTGGATGGTTTATGATAGAAATGTCAAATTTGTTAGAGGCGTAAGATATCTCAAATAAATACTCTGCATATTGTACCTTGACTAGATTTGGTTTATGAATGTTCATTTTATTTTACAAGTACTTTCGCAAATTATGTATCGTCAAGAACTATTAGATCAATAACAGTTTAAAATACAATAAAACAGAACCCGATCCAACTCAATGTTTATGCAAACACGAAAAGTTCTCATTCTCCTCCCACTTCATCCGCTCCAATCCTCCATGCTATCTCACTACCGCACCTCATATGTCCTCTCCCGCTGATGACTCACAACTCGATGATGAGCTATATATGAAGATCTATCTCGTTGATGTTCGATGAAAGACCTATCTCGTGTATGATCATATGATATGTCAAACTGATGTCCTTCTTCATTGTGCATTTCCAAGAATACCCTGGATACAGGACGACCGCGGCTCCTCCGAAGACCAGCTCGGAGTTGGTGGATCGTTTCATCAAGTTCGCCTTTGCCAGCAAGGGATGATGAAACACTTGCCGTGTCTGACTGACGACGACTGGACTGTTTTTATAAAAGTTGGAAGAATTAAATAAATGTATTAAAAGTATACGTAAGACGACAAGAAGATAAAAATTACCATGCGGGAGACTTGATTGTCACGTTCTTTCTCGGCTTTCCTTCGCAGTTCTTCATTGTCTTTTCGCGCTTTCTAAGTATTGCGTTAAGGTTTAATTTATAATCGTTTCATTATAGCAGACCATGTATATATACTTTTACTTACCGCCAACGAAGACGCAAAGGAGACAATTAACCCAAAGAAATCCTCTGGTTTCGTCACTGAAGGATCTTCGCCGTAATAAACTAACAATTGTTTGAGCTCCTCATCTAATTCCGTAGCTCTATCTCTTATACTTGCAACTTTGGGTTCAGCATCTTCAACGAACGCCTGTACAACAATACAAGTCAAGGCATAATTTACAATGATTCACTATTGCACGCGCAATCTCATTAAAAGGATACACTCATAACTTCTATGAACTTGTCGTTTTCAGGAGACAATCTTATCCGTCTAAGTATACGGATCTCTTCCCTAATTTGTGCAACACCAGTTGCAAGAGAATTGACAGAGGCCATGAGAGTAACTACAGACACCCTAGCAGCTACCTCTAAATGGGGAAGTTCATCCATGAACGTAATTAGGTCTCGTTGTTTAAATTCGAGAGTATTAGCCAGATAATGAAGTAAAGTGGATGTGCCTTTCGCGTTGTTTTCGATAGCTTTCGTATCACGCATTTTGAGGAGCGCGTCTAATTGAAAACCGTATGCATTACCGCGAAATGAAGTACCGTTAAGATAGTTGCCGATTGCAAGGACAATCTGTAGACAACAAATTGAAGACGAGATTAGAGCGATTGGAATTCAGTTGGAGAAAGAAGCAATCCTACTTACTTTGAGAAGTTTCTTTAGTTTCCCGGACGATTTAAGCTCATCGTGGGCATCATGCAATACAGATAGTTCCTAATAGTGACAAGATTGAATGCATTAGTATACGGATTTATCGACTATCCAAAA
>CAJVPI010000682.1:0-23789 GCA_910592345.1 Paraglomus brasilianum
CTGATTCTGCACCAGAGGAATACAAGAAACTTGCTGAGCAGTGTTGTGATGCTGATCCTGATAAGCGTCCAGATGCAGTGACATTTTGGGGTGATATTTGCAAGCTTATTGAAGAGGTGGACAAGGACACTTCTGATAGCAATGTGTGGAATGCCATTTATTATAATGATGTAAAACCCTTATCACGCCTTGAGAAGGAGAGTAAATATTCTAGTACACTCTTACCTACAGGAGATCTACCTAAACCAAGAAATAACTATGATATGGATTCAGCTGCAGGTATGATTACATGTTGGTACAAATAAAGTCAATTTACAATATTAACACTGTGCATTTCTTATAATTTAGATACTCAAACTCTTTTTTGAATAAACTTGTAATTTGCATTATTTACAGCTTATGCAGGTTTTGACTTAAGGGTTTACTTCTCTTCCAATTAAATAAAATGTCAATATGAGTTGAGTTAAAAATAAAAAAGTGCCAAGGTAGATCTTTTTTGGAGATGCGACTGTCATTACACATCTATCATTACATCTCAGTCATATTATTTTCTATGTAGTATAAACAGAGTTATTAAGATCTGCCATTATAAGGGGTGAGATTAATATAGAATTTTTGATTATTTATTTTCTTGTAATAATATAGCCTGTTTGTGAATATTATATATGCAGATTTCTGGGAGAGCATTAAATGTCCTCTCATGAAGTTTTTAGAGTTTCGATTACATTAAATCTCTGTCTATAGTCACTATCCCCAAAATCTTAGACCTGCCTGTGTAAAAGTGGATGAATGCAATGGACTTGAATAGCTCAAGGACCATAGCAAATCCACAGAATTCAAGCATTGAAAATTTTCAACGTTTGCCAACTGGTAATACTACTTTTCTCTTGTTATTCTTATAATAAACAAATGCTTTCAAATCAAACTGGTCTAAAATAGCAGAACAGTTTGTGAGAGCTTCCTTACTTCAAAAATTACATGGTTTATCTTTTGGAGAAATGCATTTTATACTACAGAAGATACCAATTCTTGGTTGTGAACATTCACACTTACTAGTAATTACTTTTATCTAGGATTACCACAAAAATAAAGCTGTCGGGTAATTTAAATATTCATTACGATATTCTCAACCACCTGATACCGAATAAACTCTTAAATTTGGTAAAGATTACCGAATTTCGCCCAAAAAGAATACCTAACCAAGATGTTCTTTCGTTGAATTGTAGCGAATCGTCTACAATTGTGGCGTCGATGTCCAATGTCGTAGTCCGCTCTCTATGAAGGCCTTATGATTCGTATTCACAATTACCTGGTAGCTAGTTCAAGTTCAAGTAATGGATGTACGTCATTTTGAATCATATGATCCACGCATCCGGGGTTGGGATGACGCAGACAATCGTTGCCCATACATTCCGTGACTGTAAGCCACAAAAGCATTGGGCAAGTTCAATTACACAAGAAAAAGGGCAATATCATGACCATCGAACATGCGATTATTATTATTGGATGCTTAAAATTTGCTAAATATGGACTTTGATTAAAAATATAAGCTCGAGGCCGTATAATATACTTAATGGCATATTACCATTGTTTTATAACGAATAAAGATTGATAAATAAGCCATTAAATGTCAGTAGACCATATTAAAATTCTTTATTTGTTGTTTATAATACCGATACTATTTCTATGATACAATAAGGACATCAATAATTCAGAATTGTTGAAAATTCCATTATGGTCCGCTTAGCCCACCTGTTCGAGTGAGCGGAACTCGTCTCTCCTGTGGACACATGACTAGCCACCTGTGAGCGCAGCCTTCGTAGTGTTTTTGGTTTCTAACGTCAATCACTTAATTTCCTCTGGCATTCAAGGCACATTTATATAAAGTAAATTTCCAAAAACCAAAGCGTGATTGTATTTACGGATTACACAGTAAACCCCGTTATTGTTATGCTGAAGTCGTCCGTAGAGCGAATTTTCTTCGGCTTAGCGGGGTCTTCGGATTGGCGGGGTAACCGAAGATTATATGATCAGATTACATCACTTCGGATTAACGGGGTAGGGCGCACAAATAATAAAAGTCCCTCGCGATAGTAGGGCGCACAAATATCGATAATTTTTACGTTTTTTACTGTGTAAAGTGCGTTGGTTACGAGTTTTATTGTGTAAAACTATTAGGTATTAATATTTATAGAATAAACTCCTTGGTATTAAGCAATCGGTTGCAAAAACTTGTAATATCCGTTTGTCTATAATCGACTTGCACAATGTCCTTTTTGACAATTTTTAATTTGCAGAGAAATTTTTCGCTTACCTGCACATTTCGTTCTCACTTGTCAGAAAAGTTTGTTAGCTTATCGATTAATTTCACAGCCAAAGTTGTTACAGGACAGGTTTGGCGACCGTTTCTAAATCTGAATCTTCTTCAATCGTTTTTTCTCCTTGAACCAAAGCGATTATTGTCGATTTGCCAGCATTATATCGAGATGCCAGCTCGGCATTCTTTATGTTTGGATTGTCCGCCTTTGTCTTGCATATTTCAGAGCATTCAGCAGTTTGTTTCAAACTCATATCTCTCTCCTTTGACACGTCAAAAAATGCTAAGCGCACTTCAATGCTAAACGCGGTTTGAGTTTATGCGCTATTTTATTGGTTCGTACTACAGAATTTCTTCGGATTACACATAGGGAAAATTCGGATTATTGGGGTAAATTCAATATAGCTGAATCCTACAAACCCTTCGGTTTAGCGAGGTAATTTTACTATATGTAAAAATGATTTGAGAGAATAGTTCGGCTTAACGGGGAATTCAGATTAACTGGGTTCACTGTGTATTACACGTATATAACTGAATAGGCGCATATTAATTATTACATAAAATAAATTTCCAAAAACTAAAGCGCGATTGTATTCATGAATTTATTATATAAAGAGACATGAGTATGAGTTGCCCTACAATCGTCATAAAGAACGCAATTACTTAGTGTTAGTATACTACAATTACTCTCACATTACTTACCACCACGAAATGCCAGTTGAATTTTTTGATTTGTTCGACATAACACAATGTCTGGCCAATTCCCTCGTGACAGCCCAATGGCATCAAATATTAATATGTATTATTGATATGACGAAAATAATATCTGTGCATGAAACAATTTAATTAACTATCGATGATGTATCCTAATTTTATAGATTTTCCTGAAACAAATATGTGGAGTAACAAGGCCGATCGATGATTTTATGAGAACTCGCGGCACAAAAACTGGCCATGGGCAGTATGCAATCGTTGCTCTGCACAGAAAAAACATGTTTCAACGAATAAAGGCCCTACTATTGAAAATACAACAAGTTATGAACCGCCGGCAAGTGACGATGACTCGAATCAGTTGAAGAACTTATCTATGAATTAGGTGATCTCGAAGAACTTGCTGCTGTACATTTTCAAGAGAAAGAAGGAGAAGAGCATAGCCATGTTCAATTTTCGATTACGATTGAATTAAGTGATAAACTTGTTGAGATGCCACTATATAAAATAGATCAAAATAATACACGTACTTTCTATCATATTGTAAACACTTTAGTAATTTTGATTTAAGCTGGATCAAAATACTATTGGGAACTGAACAAACTTTATATAAACACAAAGGCCAACCAACTTTATGGATGTGCCAGTGCTTACCTATTCTGCTCTCAAAGAATCGAACGACAACACAAGCGTCCTTGTGATCAACCCGTACAACGAATCAGTGTAGTACGAGCCATTGAACGATTTCCTTGTAATGGAAAAATCAAAATAAACCTTTGAGACACCTTCAATCACTTATACCATCAGCAACCAACTTACCGCGAAACTGGACTGCCTCAAGTAGCAATAAATTGGATCAAAACAAATCTAAACCGCAAGGTAGAATTTCATAAAAGACGTTCTGAGGAGAAGCTGATAGATCCACTTATCATCAAGTGTACTATTGGGCACTCAAACTTTCTGCTGGACAATATATAACAAATATAAAAAATCAAGTTGTTTTAACAAAAGATTACATGCAGCGACGTGAACTAATCAATGCAGGTTATAAATTAATCCTTCATATTAAAAAAGATTTTGACCGAGCGCTTGGATTTACCACGCCTTTCATGAACAATATTTCAAAGGACATTCAAAACAAATCAAGAAAATTTTGAATTGTTTGCCTTAATAATTAATTGTGGAGGATTCGGAATGCCGCTTGCTTATTTGTATCTTTTGATACATTCACTGCATCTGAAGGTCTTTTACAGTAATAATCGCGTCATGGCTTTTCTGGCCTTCTTCTAATCGATTAGAGCAGAACAAAATTTATTCTTCTTGACAAGGACATGGGACAAATTGCAGCAGTACAGGAGGCTTGGTCTTGAACAACAAATATTCAATTATGTCTCTTGCATATTGAACGTGCTATTGGTCGTAAAATAAACAAAAAAAAAATTACAAATCGTCACAATACTTGATTCAGCATTCAAGTGAAGCTAGATTCCTACAGGAAGACGAAGTCCCTTATGTTCTGAAGCAGATGCAAAGGCAGTTATGAACTTGATAAAAAACATTCAATACTTCATCTGCTAATACCAGTAGATATATAATTGTATTTCTTACATGCGACAAAATATATCACAAAAGCACGTCTGAGGTCTATCAATATTGTCGACAGAGAAATATTGTTCACTTATGGGCATATCTGTGGATAAACTGGTATAGTAAGAAAAATTGGAAGCTTTTCGCTCGATCATCCTATCCAAGAGCCATGTCTATAGCAAGAACGACAATGATAGTTGAATCCCATTGGCGGGTTCTTAAACACACTTACCTCATCTTGATCATTTAAATCATATTATAGCAGGATACCGTCATGTGGATGTCAATAAATGGATTTGTTCTTGTCCAGCTTTTATAATAGCCCATATTTGGTGTGATAAACAACACGCTGCCAGCAATCCAGATACTCCTCAATATAAGACCACCACCCGTCGGCACGATACCCATTTATCTACTTTGGAGAAGACGATCCTCCGAGAATTCATTCAATTAATACTCCGTGGAATCATATACAATAAAGTCCTTCAGAAACTATACCTGAAGTATCCGGAGAGAGTGAATCGAGTGGATCGAGTATTCGTGCTAGATTTGATACCATAGAAAGTAGAAAGCCGTGTTAGCAACTGACAAAAGGATTTTTGAATTGTTAAATTTGATTCTTGAACAAAACATTGACAAATACGGTATATTAAATGAGTGTATTATTATTATTATTACGATATAACAATACAGTCAGGGATTTTACCAAAAATGGTTATCGATTTTCTAGAAAAATTTTCTTGAATTTGATTGGCTCTAACTCATACTCTTCTCCTCTTTCATAATCACGCAAGCTCTTCTCATAATCACGTCTCTCCGAAAAGTTGTATAAAACCTGAAAATACGGTAAATTTACAGGAAATTGTATTCGTCGGTGCTAAACTATATATATATGGACTTATATATTTCATACTACCTACATACCCAAAGCAAGACGTCGCAGCCACAACAGACACAACCAACTGCATTGAAGGAAATTTCCTTGTCTATTTGCTGAATTAATTGAGAAATACAGTAAATTCGGATTAAAGTCCTGTGAGACGAGGGAATCGTAAGTATGGCGATATGCTAGTGGAGGTCAAGCAATTAAACGTCTTGCACTTTACATGACTTTATCCTGAACTCATAGACCTCCAGAACTTTGTGAAAAAACATTATAACCAAGTTATATCTACTGGTCATTTTTATCAGATGATCATTGATTGTAGCAAACGACGTCGACTTGTTACTAATCAGATGATACTAATCCTTCTACGTCTAAGAAAATACTGAAGATGGGAGCCTAGAAAATCGGGAAACTCAGTCTGTATCAGATCTTACTAACACTACCAATCAATTAAAGCAATTAATAGAAGAATGAAATCGGGAGATATTAGAACTGAAAAGGCGTCTTAATGAATATTGTGAAGAACTAACTTGTACAAAGAAACCGTATTGGGAACAACTTGAAGCAAACAGGAATCTTATCGGACAATGGAATTCGCGGTATTGCAATCAGTGCATGCTGTTATCGATATCGCGCAGAAGATAATAACACGCCGCAGGCTCGGCGTGGCGTAATCAAGTTGTCGTAAGGTTTATTGAAACTCTAACTAACAATAATGTCAATACAGAATCTTCGAATACCGAGAAACTATACAAAAGTGCTATGGCCGTCGATTTGATATATGGATCCAGACGGGACTCGTTCATTTCTCCGACAATTATTTCCCGAAAAATATTACGACACTAGTCGTTAATGTTTGTCAAAACGTCTAAATTTCCCACCAGAGTTATTTTACCTAGCACAAAAAAGATAACTTCGAAATAATTGTTGGGGAATAATTGTCGGGGAAGTGATTGTCGGGGAAATGAACCAGACCCAATCCAGCCACGGCAAATACGTCTCGGAAATGAATCTTACAGCATCAGCTATCAAATATTCTATCGCACGATCAAAAATTAATATTGACAACACCATATCACAAGTTCAGGAAGTTACTCCCAAGGATTCAGCCAGAGGTGGTTGAGATTTCGGGCGCATAAGAAAGACAATTTCCTTAACCGATGGACTCGAGAATTATTTGTAAAAGCTTAGGAGATGAATATGAATTAAGTGCACAACTGATAAGTTTGCGAAAAAACTCGACAAGAATATATTATTGAAGTCTTTTTACAATACCCTTTATTTAGGCCGGTTCCGATCACGCGATTGCACAAGATGCTAAAGTCCAGAATATTCTGATCGGCGTTTTTATAACATAAAAAGGTGCGATCGACATCGACAAATCCCTGAAACCCTGACTGCAAATAAACTTTACCAATCAAAAATCTTGCATGTGGCTAGTAGGCTTACAGTCACGGGGCTGTCAGCACCACTAAGTTACTATATAATTTCCTGGGATTGATTCGATTTATATTCATTGACTTTTGTTCCTCAATATCGTATCCATCCTCTAATTTGTCGATTTCTTGGGTGATTCTTGCGATAGTTACTACATCATTCGCTCACAAGAAGCAACGAAAATTTCTTTTGTCCAGATGGTCGTTAAATCCATGGTAGAAATGGAGCAGGAAAGGGGTTTTAATTACTGGCTCAGTGCATCGCCATCCGAATGGGACCCGCTACAGTATCATAAAGCCTGGGTCGCTGCTGGTTTTCCTTTGAACAAAGGGACCGTTTCTATGGCTCTCAAAAATCAGCTCAAATGGCTCCAAAGACGGGGCTCTGACAAAGAGAAGACATCGGCAAAACAAGCGCTAGAGAAGAACGAGGTGAGTTATCTTTTATATAGTTATCTTTTATATGGGTAAGCGGGTGGCAGTCATCGGGGTTGTTGGGGAATTACTGTATCTGGCTCAGCACCCGCCCGTGTGACATACTGTGATCGGTGGATTGATTGGAAGTTTTCAAGCACTCGTACGGTTGCGGCATAATGACCATGGTCCCAGCTGCACGTTTGTGCATATTATAGCATATTGCATCAGTAGGTTAGAAGGGATTGTCAGGGGACTTGTCCTGCCTGACGCTCGCCTTTTAACTGGGATCTATTGGTACATAGCCAGCAGTGCTCGCCCGCTTCCTTAGTAAATATGTTGGTTTGTTCTGAGAATGCCGAAAAAATGGGGCTTTGTTCATGTATATTCCATTCTTTAGCGAGATATTAAAAGAAACGGACGTATATATACTTATTGGGGATCAGGTGCTAGGATAGATGCAGAGATTCAGGAATCAATGGTAAATTTTCTCATATAGTTTTGATGTTGCTGCAGCGCTTTACTATTACTGGATTACTAACTTCAATCACGAACAGCAAAATTATGAACTAAGGGTGACAAACGAGGTCACGGACCAAATGACAACAGTTGCCAGCGCTGCCACCTCCAACATAAAAAGTCGGTTCACACGTTGTCAAGAAGAGGAAGAGAGTGCTAGGACGATTGAAGAAGAGCTAACTTTAGAAAATGACACTACCACCGAGTTGGAGGATGAGAATCATTACAATGATGAGGTTAGTGCAATTTTGTCCTGATGGAATCTCATATTGATCAAGCTCTTGAGGAAATTCTAATTTATTACTTGAATTTAGACGGCCCTAGTGCACAATATTCTACAAGATATGGTCAAAGCATCAGCTGCTGAAAAGGCTGTTTCTGAGCATTTTGCTCAACACTTCAGTTCCTATAATATAATGGACTTACGCCCAACATCAGAGCTATCGCTATCACTCAACAATGACACACAGGAAACTCTTCTTCATGAAGTTTTTGACGATATTGACGATTTTATCACGGAAGAATTGCACGACTTCCTAGTTAATTTCTTCAATGCAGATCGAGGTCTACGGGGTTGGATAGATGCTGTGGA
The DNA here is from genome assembly GCA_910592345.1 of Paraglomus brasilianum. Lineage (NCBI taxonomy): Eukaryota > Fungi > Glomeromycota > Glomeromycetes > Paraglomerales > Paraglomeraceae > Paraglomus > Paraglomus brasilianum. The sequence continues at coordinate 8,463 of CAJVPI010000682.1, forward strand.
AAAGATGCCACCTGATGATTCAGATTCTGACTCGCTAAAAAAAACGAAAAGATTGCTAAAGCAGACACTTCCAGGATTGTAAGTCTAACTGAAGTATTAGAGATTCTATGAAAATACAATCTAAACCATCCATTGCACCTACATCTAGCTTAAGAGCATTCAGCCTATCTGCTCTTAATCCCCTCCGTGACATCACAACTTTGGAGCGTCCTCATTTAAACAAATTCGTACACCCTTTGATTGAGGCAGCTCTATACATCTTTGCAGATGTGATCTATGTCTTGTAAGTGATGTCTGCTGTTAATTTGTGATGTCTGTGATGTCCTTTTGTTAATGAAGTTGTCTTTTCATATTGCAGCGGTGAAATTCCACTAGAAACACAAAAAAATAGAAAAAAGTATGTAGATGGTGTGGGCTATATAAATAATATAGAAAAGTATGCAGTTGTTTGTGGAGAGGGTGCAAGGCCGGGAGCACCAGCAAAGAAGATTGTGGATGATGATGTAAAGAACATGCAGACGATGGCAAGTCTTTACAACGATATTGTTCTTTCTGAGGCTGCAGCACGTCGTCGATTTTGCATAAACCTCCGGGTATATGGTTGGACAGCCTCAAGGACGAACATCAATCTGACAATGCTCGACTTCCGTGGTATGCAATATTGCTAATATGTTATGTAGGAACTTGTAATCAATCTAAAAGTTGACATTTATTTTATGTTTCCTTAGAGAAACACAGGCTGTTTGAAGTCGATAGGTTTAATATTCCTAGAGACTGGGAAGAAATGCCTGACTTCGTCTTCATGTATGAAGGCTTAATCAAGTGGGCGGTAAGTACTGTATGTAATACTTATCACATTAATATTAAGATTAAATTAATCGAGATGTGCTATAATAGCTCTGTGTCAATTTGACACGAGGGGAATTGGCAGCCCAGCGGAAGAAGAGAAAATTAAGTCGCTACTCAGAAGTAAGACTTGTGAAGAAACTTGCACATCTCCAAAAATAAAATTGCTGTATTAGTGGTCTGATAATTGTTACGGTCGGGAAATAAATGGGGGTTTGGGAGAGCGATTTATCTTTCGCGTAGGTGTGTGTTCGCCGACCGGGGATGTTACCAGGCTTAGCTCGTACTATCGCCCTTACTACGATAGTTGTACAATTAAGACTGAATTAAGCCTACAAGTGACCTATTAATTAATTATACGCGCTTTTCACTCCTATCCGAGTTTCAAACACTCGTGAGTACAAATAAATGTGCCTCTAATAGAATAACAACAACAATTATTCTATTAAGGAATCTAGTCGACTTGTCTTTTACTAACTAATTAAACAATAATCGTCTTGATAATTAATTATAAACTCTCGTTCCGTTATTCACGTAATTGATCCGCGGACAGCTTTACTAGCTTGATCAAATCAATGCTATTCCGTTACAGTTTAAGTGAGCCGTTTATTGGAGTCCGGTCTAATAATCAATTATTTCGATAGAAGATTACTACTAAGATCAGTAGTATTATCAATTTATTCGAATAACAATTTTTTTCATATTCAACATTCACAACGTCGCAGAAAAAGTGAAACGCTTTTAGACTAGTAATTCTATAATAATAACAATCAAAATTAATAAATATAAATTAATTATGGCGTTCACGCTGTTTGCGATTATTGCGCCTGTCGCAGAAATTTAGAAACGCCGTTGCTAATTTTAACTTTGACTGCGGAGGAAGATTTTATCATGTGACTCACATATTACATTATTTGTATTATCACAACATGTATATAAAGTGCAGTCGAATCCTGGAGATTTGACATATTCAGTGAATATTAGATGCTTGATTAATATTCAATCAAAAGTATAGAATAAACGGAAGTGCAAATAAGTTCTGGTCTTCTCTTTTTATTTGCAATCAATTATTGGTGACTTTTTAGTTATCTTTGACCAGATACTATTAATCAAATCTCCTGAGCACATTCCTTAGTATTAACAGCAAGTTATATGAGCGATTGCTATAGTGAGTATCTCTTTACTTAAACAGTTAAATCTTTTGTTATAGTGGAGTCGAAATTCGATACAAGATGTATATTGCTAATGCTTCATAATTGGTACGGGTTTGACACCCAAAACGCTAAGGCGAAGTGAGTAGAATAGTTTATCTTTTCTAAAAACAACTCATATACAGCGCAAATCTTGGGACGTTAAATGTAAGTTTCCTTAGATTATACGACAGGAACAACAGTAATGGATTTAAAAATTGAGTCATTTACAGGAACAAATACTGACTAATCCACAGTATGATGCCACTTTTTTATTAATCTATGTACAAAAATTTTACGAAAAATCAAATTTTTTGCACTGTTATGAAGCTAATTGATTGTAGTCTTTGAGCCGAGATGATGTTATATATATTACGAATATGTAATCATATGTTTAATCATATATTATCACTTCATCGAACCACAGCGTTAATATGACAACTAGCCCAGTTTAATCATTATTTTTCCTGAAGAATAGCTTCATAACAGTGCAAAAATTTTGTTATTTGTTTAATACAGTCGAACCTCGTTATACCGAAGTGTCGGGGGAGGCATCCATGATTCGGTATAGTGAGGTACCTCTATATAACGAAGTTAGGCCTAAGGTCAAGCAATATTCGGTATAATGAGACTTATGTGAATAATATCTTTACTCTAATCATATTTACGTCTCAGAATTAATCGTATGATCGAAAATTGCATGATCGAAGTATCATAAACATGATGACTGAATTTAAAAAACAATAAATACGAAATACAGCTGATCGAAAATATTAAAAATATTGGCGCCATACCAGAATCATGTGACCAAAAAACGGATCTTATCTGCTACAACCAATCACTATTCTACAATTTTTATCACGTGATAAAACTTCGGTATAAAGCGATTAGTAGCTTATTATTATGTAAAAATCCTGCACAAACTTCGGTAACGGTATAACGAGATTTTACTATTAAATTCGTTATAACGAGGGAATTTTACTATTTAAAAAACGGGGGAGCCAGAATTCCTTTGGTATAACGAAAATTCAGTATAACGAACGAGGTTCGACTGTAGATATGACCAGTAGAAATTTTCGAAAAAATAGATTTTTCATGTTTTACTAATTGATCGACAGGGTGGTCGTAAAATTTTGGCAGGGCACTGTATATTATTATCTATCATTTCACTAGTGTACAATCTCCGGTTCAAAGCTTTTCAATAATAAAAAGAACAAGGCGAGAAAAAATCCTCTTCGTCCTTGAAATCCAAAACGTTGTAATCATGTACTCTATTCGTTAATTCGTTAACAAGTGCATTTATCAACTCTTCATAAGTAAAGTTTCTTATTCAACATCCGCTGAGCGAAGAATTTCCTTCAAGAGAATGTTCCAGAAATGCTGGATTGGCCATCCAACAGTCCGAACTTAGGCGCAAATCTATAGACAATTGTGAAAGACAAATGCCAAAAAGTAGTCACATAGAATAAATGTCTCGCTGCTGCAAGCTCGTTATTGAAAGCAATAGCGAGCAGATTAATTATTATTAACTTTTAATTAATAAAATTTATAAATTGTCAGAAAGCGAACACGAATTAGAAGTCGAGCCTAATTTGGTTATTAGTTAGATCACATGTCGATCGCAGGGTTTGCAATCTTTCGCTGTGAAGAAATGGGAACCATTGCTGAGAATCAGAGTTTGGAGGCCGTATTAGACCTTAACAGAAAGCTGAACAAGGAAGTGGAAAGCCTTAAAAGCAGAGTTATCGAACTTGAAGAAGAGCTTGCTCTACTTAGGTCCGTTGCAGGATCGACGCTTCCAAATAGCAAAAATATCGAGCATAATGTAGAGAATAGTAAAGCGACTGGGAGTCAACAACTATCTCTGCCCGAGTATTTGCGATATGGACGGCAATTAATATTACCCGGATTTGGACTGCCAGGTAAAAGAATAATGTTTAATTATACTGATCTGATTGATGTTTGGGACGGATCCGATAAAATGAAATGACTAGATCGAGTTCTTGCTCATAATACCACCATCATTTTTTTTTGGTTCATTAATCTGATGCAAAAGTCTTTGCTAAATGCAATTACTTGCTCTAATCTACAGCTCAGCTGAAGTTAAGATCCGTATCCATATTGATTGTCGGTGCTGGCGGATTGGGCGCGCCTGCAGCAATGTACCTTGCAGCAGCAGGAGTCGGTAGGAAACGTTAGCCTTGTTTATGATTTGATTTTCCTATTACTCTTTTTGAGATCAATCATTCTACAATTGATCGAATGTAGGTCATTTGGGAATCGTAGACTATGACAATGTTGAAACGTCCAACCTCCAGCGGCAGGTAATTCATAGTGAATTCCGGCAGGGTCTTTCAAAGGCATATTCGGCAAAAATGTCCGTCGAAAGGTATTCTCATAGGTTCTTAACCCCTGACAAAGATGTAAATCATATGGTTTGTTAACGCCAATCAGCCATCAAGACTTGCTTTGTCGCTAATGGGTCTATAGAATCAATTCATGTTGCAAGTGTATAGCATACAATATTCTTCTCGATAGTTCAAATGCTCTGAAAATAATAAAGGCGTAAGTATTTTATTGTATTTACACGTACTTTGAAACGTTCCAACATCTGAAATAGGTGATCTAATTTTCGCATCTTTTTTTTTTAAAAGATACGACATAATTGTCGACGCTACGGATAATGTGGCTACTCGATATCTGCTCAATGACGCGTGTGTAATTACAGGAAAACCATTAGTGTCTGGAAGTGCTTTAAGAATGGATGGCCAGCTGACTGTATACAATTATAAAAATGGACCATGCTATCGATGTCTATTTCCTAAACCACCTCCACCAGAGACAGTAGTGAATTGTTCTGATGGTGGTGTTCTGGGCGCGGGTTAGTTCCAGCTTATCGTTTGCATTAGCAAGCTTTGACAGTACAGTGTAATAAAGGCTCGGCTTTTTATAGTCACTGGCGTTATCGGAAGTCTACAAGCATTGCTAGCAATCAAAATAGCTGTTGGCATGGATGGTAAGCATGTGTATGTTATGCATACAAGTATTGTGCTCACACTATGTAAACAAAATGATGTTCAAGTAATCCATTTTTATAGATCCATCGGAACCACACAACTTGTTAATATTCTCGGCTAATTCGTATCCGCCCTTTCGCTCAATCAAATTACGAGGGAGAAAGAAAGAATGTGCAATATGCGGCGACAATCCAACTATAAAAGAATTGCAAGATTATGTCCAATTTTGTGGAAGCGGTGCTTTGGACAAGGTATATATTTATGTTCAATGATATATAATCAAGCATATAAAAGACACTGTTAATCAGCTTGATCTATATAGAGTCCGGAAACAATGCTTCTTACGCCAGAAGAAAGAATAGATCCAAAGGTAAAAAAGGCAGTCGATTGAAACGATTAATTTCGTATGACTAATATGGAACTTTTTTCGTAAAGACCTATCATTCGTATAAGGAACAAAATATTCCACATCTGCTTCTAGACATTCGTGATGAGACCCAGTTTGGCATTTGCAGCCTACCAGAGTCGTTAAGTACGTCTTTTCAAGATGACGTTCTGTTAATCTGAAGCCGATAATTCATAATTGTAATTATTTGACAGACATTCCATTATCTGAACTTCCAAGGAGGATAGACGAGGTTAAAAATGCGTTACCTTCTTTGAAAACACCAGGTAGTTTATTGTAATTCGTATGCAAACTCCATCTGATGATGATAGTCTAACGGATTTTTATCCTATAGTGTATGTAATATGTCGGCGGGGCAACGATTCTCAACCTGCTGTAAGGATCTTGAAGGAAAAGTTACAAGGAACAGTAAAGGATATAATCGGCGGGCTGCATAGATGGGCGACAGACGTTGATGAAAGCTTTCCAATATATTGAGTAAATAAGCCATCACATAAAATCTTTACTGGATATCAATAATGATCTATCGCTATCCTTTGGATGGCAATGGTTTTATTAATTGTACTAAATACAGAAGGGTATTCAAGCTCTTGTTATCGCATGCAATATTTAGTTTGCTCGGAAACTCATCTTGAATAAGTGTACATGCACGCAATGAAATACATCTTATCCGCACTTCAGGTCACGTCCTTGAAAGGTACTTTGACCATTTGAGGTTGCCACGCTAAATGAAACTCTTGTGAGTAATTATGAATGGAGCATTCACTTGCGTTTGCAATTCATAATTCATACCTTTACCAGACTTCCAATGATCTAAATAATATTAGACCGTAATGTTAAGAATTTATCTCTTAATTTATTAAACCCAGACCAATATACTCATGTACGCACCTGCTTCAGGGTCGACCTTCATGTCCGGGATACGTCTTCTTTCATCTCTTTTCGCTTCAGTATTCAAATGATATCTTGCGTCTCTACGTGCAAATACTTGTTGGTCCAACTGCCAATCATCTGTGAAACTCATCATTAACTGAGGAGGTCCAAGCGGAAGCCGATCGCCCCTGTCAAATTGCCAAAATATGAATGATTTTCCGTAAGTCTTGGCAAGACTTGCCAACTCGGCGCGTTCTGCTGGTTCGTGTATTATGTCAGGTATACCGGTTGGCATGACCCAGAGGCCAGATTTGACGCTGTAGTTATGAGAGTGCCAGAATTTCTTCTCTTCTGGGGGTAGACCTGGGGTGAGGAAAAGACCGTTGCGGCGATTAGAAGGAGATTTAATGCAAACCCCTAAGCCGCGTAATTATGGAATAGTAAACAAATATGAGGTTTACTTTCGAACAATTTATCGCTTATAATGTATTCAACACCGATAAGGCGCCCTTTTTTGCTCGGCGCATCGTACATCACACATTGACGCATGTCTTCACTAAGATGCGAGCAATACTGGTGGACTTCCAGCTGTCTTTACAATCAGCGATTGGGTGGCCATTTTTTATCGTCGTAAGCATTTTTCACTAAGAAATATGACAGGTACAATTTTATATAAAAATTTACAACAGTACCTGTTCATATCTACACGAAAAGAAATGTATTAAAATCGCTACGTCATTTTATCATGGGGGAAAAGAAGGAACAACACATTCTCTCCTACGCTATGTACTCACCATGGGCATAAAACTGAAATCCACACAGATGTTGATGAATCTGATCGATAGGTTTAAAGCTCTGTACTAATTCTGCACCTTTGTCTAAAATCGATGATTTGCGCGACAAAGGCTCTCGTCCTTCGGCATAAGCAACGATATGCCCTTTTGCATCTTCGAGTTTCTTCAGTTTGAGAAAACTTCCCTGGATTGAGGGTGTATTGTTTACTGTTAGGGAACATAGTGATAAATGACAATCGGTGTTTTTACTCACACCTGCAGCTCCGACGATGAAACCAGCGAGAAGGGCATAGGCTCCTCGCCTTTGTGGTGTGCTAAAGCTATCGAGACGCGAAAAAGTCTTGAATTCGGAGGCCGATCTCTTGAATCTCTGCAAGAATCTAATAGAGGCCATCTCGTATATGAAGAGTCGATGAAATTCATATCGTTATTACATGATGGTTTCAGAAAAAACGTGAAGGTAATGACGAATTAATGACGCAGAATGAAAGACAGAATTTTGTCGTGTGTTTTAATCGGGTTAGATTTTACATTATTAGTGGACGTCATAGCGCCACAATATAATGAATAGTTTTAATTATTCACAGAACGGTTATTCCGAATCTGTTAATTGGCTATGAGATCTTCCAACTAATTAAACAACGTTAACTTTAAGACTAAACTTAATTACAATACATGATGTAAATTTGTGAAGATCAATTGCTTTAATGAGTTGGTCTCCTCGTGATTCCTTAAAACAAAAGTAGGCCATATGAAGGTAAGGCGTGGTAAATTTTAACGTATGAAACACACGATGCTGTATGCATGTTAGGGTAACACGCCCCCATGTTATCAATTTGATGAAATTAAAGAATTTGGATGCAGTATCTATAGTAATTAATTAAAAGTGTATTAATATAACCGTATTTACTCAACTAACCCGAGACAGAACACGTTATTGTAATACTGCAGACAGTTGAGATTATTACGGCTGCAAGTTGTTGTTACGTACTAAATGTATAAACAACTTTGTACGTATTATGGGTTCAAAGTGAGTACATATAGGATTACAGTTCTAATAACGTATCGAATACTAAATACAGTCAAAAGCTCGAAAGACTGATAAAATGGCAAGACAACTAATTTGTACATGACCCTTCACAGAGGCCTTGTTTTGCGTTTATTGGGATAAAAAATTTCGCGCTATCAAACGGATAGATTAAGATTGATGGTATCCTTAATGTTGGTTATCCTAGTTTCTATAAGGTTTAAAGTAAAGTTTTGAGTATTTCTGTTTTGACTTTCTTTAAACATTCAGTTTGAGGAGGGTAGGAATACGTAATTACTTCTATTATTAACAGCTGTAACCTTATTCAAATTCAAGTTCTGTACAACATGTTATTGGTTGTCTGCAAAGCACCAACATATAGCGAGTTATCGTAACCTTTAAAGTCTCTTGACTATGCGAAAACGCAACAAGTCTCTATAAACTATAACGCTTGCCCGCACCCAACCTTACATTTCTCTGTGCCACCTTTGGTTATTCACTGTACGCGCGGCTTAACGGAAAATGGTTTCGATTACTAACGACTGACAATTCGGTTACTAATAAGTACTCGCTGTCGGTTACATATAGCACGATCGAGAGTATTTATGTTGGAGAATAGTCATTTATTCCCCATTCGATTGTTATCTCGTAGACGCATTCGCCCATTATTATACGCCTATCTAGAGTCCTGAGACTTTCGAGCGAATATTGTAGTGTTGGTATACCTATTTCATTGTTTCCCAATTAATAACAGCATTACCATCGGTTTTTGATCTAGTATTTGTTTGCATATGCATAAATGGATAGGTTCAACCAGTATCTAATTAACATGACTCTATGTCAGTAACCTGTAACAGATTGTTGGCATAACGTTTTCTGGTAATGTCATGTAGACACGTGACTTAGTTAAAAAGACATTCTAGAATTCACAACCTTGCCGATCTTAAATTCCTTACATATTCTTATTGCATTATCGCTTTCTTCTATTAACAAACTGACCATTAAATTTCATAAAGGAATGTGTGTTCGTGTGCCACTAATATACTGATCAATAGAATGAACAATTTTGTTGCAACAGTGCTTATAAAGGTTAGAGATAATACCCATAACCCCAGCTTGACGACATGATAAATGGCAATTAGTACACCATCAAGTAGGAATAAGTGGAATTAGTTATATAGGTAATACTTTACTCTTTCTCCAGCCGTTGGTTTCTCTTTCATGGTAGAATTGTTCATTTCAAGCCTTAATTAACCATGTTTCTGTATAGGCTATGCGCGGGGTATCATCCGTTTGTTGATGTTTGTTGATGCATAACCTTTACTTGGCCGACAATGTCAACTTAACACGTGATATGAAGTATATACGATGATGTCAATTGCAATGTTTATTGCTTAGTTGAATGAATATACAAAACTGATATGCGAAAAAGCTAACAAAAAACTCCTTTCTTAATCCTACTCCCATAGCAAGCATTCTTGTCCTGACCCCACTATTCTGCGCTTACGAGTGCTCGTCACATGCTTCCTTCTCGACTCTGACTCAAACAGAAAAACATATCACCTCCCACCTTAAACGACTGCACCCAATTCCTTCTTTGTAAGCGCGAATATCTTATCTTGTACTTCATGCTTTATTTTCATCCAACTCTTGCATGTTCCCTTCGGCTATCCAATTCGGAGTAAATCTTCCATCCTGTTGTCTTTTCCACGTTTCTTCTTAAATTTTCGTTTCCCTTTGCTAACCCCCGTATCGGTATCCGAACCTCCTGTGTTCAAACTCATAGCTGATCCGGGCCGAGACTTAATCACATTCACTTCTGGCTCAAAGTCAAACAAGGATTGCAAGAGCCCATTCTCTTGAAAATGCACATGCAGTCCTTCAGCCAAGATATCACGAAAAGCTTGAAGCTGGTGGATTTTTGACCAACTTGAGAAAAAAATCGGTTGTTTCTTAATTTTCAATTTCAATTGGACACGTTCACCGTACTACATCGAATGAATTGATACAAATTAGAAGTGAATTTCCCTCCCAGACAGCAAAGTTTTAGCGTCAAACACATTACCTCAACGGTTCTAGAAATATTTCTAAAGACCGATCGCTGGGTCTTCCTCTCCGCCTTTCCTCTCCATCTGGTAGCATCTCTTGCAAGAGTGTTTAGCAACTCCAACAACTTGTCCATGTCTTCGTAATCCTCGGATCCCTCATAATCCTCGTCGGACTCGCTTGCTTCTCCCCATTCGCCTGTAGCACGGTCATGCCCAATTTTCAGTGTCTCAAACATCAATGCTATATTCTCTCCACTGGCAACTCTAACATCCATGCTTGGCGATTCGAGATGTATCATGTGCATAGGCATGATTCTGTCAAACTCTTCTCGCGCAGCATGGGAGTTGCGTTTGCTATCGCCCCAGAGACCAGCATAGAGCAGGCCATAAGCCTTCAGTGCTGCAGCAATAGTTAAAGAATCATTGGGAGCATTGACTGAACTTCCATTAGTCTTGATTATTTGAACAAAGAATCCGATCAATTCTACTGCATCCATGCCGGAAGCTGAGATGAAGCAGGCAAGACATAACGTTTTTATGCACTATGGCAGTGAGTATACATTAGGTATTAGTGAACAATACTTAAACCGATTTAAAGAATCAATAACCGACAACCTTCTATTGGATAGAACGAAACTTACTGCGCTTTTGACTTCTGCGGATGCTGTATTTGTGATTGTATATTTTAGCAATTGCATTACTGACTGGTACATCGACACCCGTGATTCACCGAGCGTCACAAATAAAAGCAGCATGACTATAAGATAATCAACAGGAAAAGATTTAGCCGACTAGTAGAAAACTAGCGTATCGATGATTATATTCATCCTGCATTTATATAGCTTTTTACCTTTCGCTGCAATTTGATTCTCTTTATAGCTTTTCTCCTTTTTAATTGACTTTGACAACAGATCAAGCAGACTATCTTGATGAGAATCAAGGACGGATGCTGCATACTTATGAGTCATAAGACGAACTAACTGCGACAAGCCTTGTTCTCGAGTACTATTAACAGAAAAGTTTGGCTTACTAACACATTTACAACATTGTCATACCGTTCACATAGTCTATCCCGTAAACCCTCCTTCACAAAATTTTACAGTCTACAATACACATACCTTGTTCTCCTTTCTTCAAGCATTTCAATGCTTTCCAAGAGCTCGTCCTCCCAATTCACACCCTCCTCAAATTCCACTCCTCGACTTCCAGTACTCAACCAAGAATCTACCGTGTCCCCAGAGGTCTCACTCAATCTCTCCTCGTCGGTAGTATTATGACCATTGGTCTGATTTACGTAAGCTGCTAGAGGTGATACGACCTTTTGCTTTGCTTGTTGACGGACAGCAAGTTTGTGCATGTTGCGAGACATTGTTATTATGGTGATTCAGAACGAGAGTATGTAACTAACGGTGGGGAGAAAAAAAAAATACCAGTAACAAAAACTTTTAAGTAAAAGTCGAATTGAAAAAACTAGTTACGATCAAAAATTTAAATAGTAATAGTTTAATCGGAAAAAGTTTAATGCACCAAAATTTTTATTTGTATAAAAACATTGCGCAGATCCATAAGCCATAGAGCATTTAACTGTCAATGCACGTGTGTTAACGTAATAACGTAACAAACTGGGGTATACAGATTATTTCCATGTGTGGAAATCGTATGTTCGGGCGAATATGTGGCGTAATATTGACGTAATGTGGGTGACTCCACTTACAAATTTGGTGTTATTAACCTATTATTGAAAAGGGTTGACTAATCGTCAAGATAAAAATAGGTATACGTTCGTCAATCAGAATATGCTAACATATGAACATCGAAGCCAAGATTGCACTTGGTCCGCATTGGTCTAGTGGTTAGGATTTCGCGCTTTCACCGCGACGGCCGGGGTTCAATTCCCCGATGCGGAAACGTTTTTTGCATACAATAATAACTAATTTTGGATGGTAGTTCCACGGAGCGACTATTTTTGACTGGTGTGTCAAGCGTGAGGAAAAGCCAACCAACTGCCGTAGCAATATTCTAATTTATTTAGAGAATACGATACTTTAATAAATTATTTATAATGGAACTGGTAGAGCGCGAACACGTTCCTCTATCAGTAAGAATAATCGATCTTGTCCACCGATTATTCCGCTTGACAAATACGATTGTTAATGAACGGATTTTATCCCACTGGTAGCATTCCACGTATTACGGAAATTGTCAATCAGTTTGTAAGTCAGGCCGTTCAATTTTTCATCATGATTTCCGGTTGAGATCTTGTCAGAAACAAATTATCTGGTTAGTAACTTGGTCATGCCGAAAAAAAGGGCAGTATCGTCAATTCAAGTTACGAGTTTGTGCAATCGCATTTTGACTTACGCGGGCTACGATTGTAGGTCTTAACTTCCAAAGTCTCTAATAAATGACTTCGATTTTAGTTATATTGCAGAATAGTGAACAATAACGTAATTGAATTGTATCCCATACGCCTTGGTTGTTCAATAACTTAGTTAGACGCCGCTAATTCTACCAAGTTAATTCATAAAAATTAAAATATAATTATAAAAGAGGGGCGAATCTCCTGCAACTGTCACTACATTAATCAATTATTACATGAATCACCATTCATATTCACTACTCAAAAAAAAAAAAAAAAAAACTTAATCACTCGATTTATTCTCGCTCATTAATAATCGGGATATTAACCGACACATTACACAATATATATTTTTTCTAGGGGTAATAGTAATATAATCTGACAGCAACTTGGGGTGAAATTTCGGTAAAAAAGAAATTTTTTGCTGTGACTAAATATAAATATAAAATAAAAACTCACGTGTGCGTTACGTCGATTACTTGTCAAGAAATTTTTTACTTTGCAAAGATCATGCAGTAAACTCTAATTAGAAATATATCAAATATAAATTCTTGTGTACATAGCATCCCGATCATTGATGATTACAGGCAATATTAGCAGTTTGTTAAGAGTGTAGGGCATGATACCTCTGGCCAACTCTGTGGTCATATTTTTTTCTAATCATATTTTTGCGTCTCCGGTCTGATAGATCTTTAATGTACGACGCAAATATTCTTCTATCCGTTCACTTTTTTCAGAAATCTGTTCTGGGAGGGGGTAGTGATGTAAGAGTCTTTGATAAGCCTATTTACTAAGCCTAATGGGAGCTTTTCTGTAATATGTTTATAATCGGGATGGAACATGATATTCAGATATTTTGCGCGCCGGCTTCAAAGCCAGAAAAAAACAACTTATTATGCCAGAATTGAGAATGATATAGAAATTAGATATTAGATAAAACATATTAGTCTTTTTAATTTGCTCTAAGAAATCGATACCTTCTGTTTGGGTTGTTTTATCTAAAGAATCAGTTTGTATTGCTTTATCTGAGAAACTACTATTCCGGTATCCGTACTATAAACAAAAGCCCTTCGACTTTTTGCCTGTTCGTAAACAATTAATTTATGGCTCAATCCGATCACTTTTTCCTGTAATTTTTTCTGGTAAAAACAGGATTGCGTTTTATATTAAGTAATTGATCAAAAGCTGTTTCAACTAGACTTGGTGGCATTTTATCTATATAGGCTTACAACCAGGATGGAAAGTGGGTATTTCTGCATATAAGTCAATAATCTCTTCAATGTCTGCCATTTAGTAACGAATTTATTTTAGCTACGTAATGTTCAAGTGTTTGATCAAAATAAAATTGCGCACTAGCTATTAGTGCATTAATAATAGCTTCTGATGCAAGTTACAAATCACACTGCATAAAAGACAAGCGTATAACAAAATTTTATTGTATCATACGTATTATAAATCATACAAGAAAAACAGAAGTGAATTATATATATTACACCTGCAGATTACGTAAGTTTATAATTTGTAACGCTCCCCAAAAAAATCATGTATTCACTAATAAAATAACGCCCAATGTGAGAGGAATATAGCAATGTCACATGAGTCATTGACAGAAATACACTACCTGACAAAAGTCTTGCGCATCAAAAAATTTTAATTATACAAAGCTGATGAATTAGATACCCATGAGCACACTAATTTTAGTTCAGTTTTACAAAAAGCATTAGTTTACTAATAATATGTATTACGATATTCAATATAATTCCTCCATGTTTGCGCCGGGGATGGGAGGCGTTTATTTCATCGGCAGTACAGTTTGTCGAGCAGCACATCTCGCCGACAGCACACTTCGTTGACAGTACATTTCACTGACAGTACATTTTACCAACAGTCATTTTGCCGAAGTAGATTTAACCGACAGTAAATTTAAAGCTATACGTGTAATAACTATATTATAATAGAAATTGTAAAATAACGCGGGATTATGAAGTTAGTATTATTATGATACAGTAACATCGTTTTTCTATCACTAAACAGAAATACACGTTCTTCGTATGTGATCAGTACTCTAAATTACGCAAATACAGTCATATTTTATTGACATCCTTACATAACTTATAATGATGGTTTTTGTTATAGCAAAAATGAGCAGCATTAAAGCTTTAAATTTACTGTCGGTTAAGCAAAATGACTGTTGGTAAAATCCCCAGATTTGATTTCTTGCAAATCATTGCTTCGTGCTACCAACTTCTAACACTGTTGTGAAAACTTTACTATTACATTAGAGGTCATGAAAAATACACAGGGTAGAGAGCTCCACAAGTGTACAAAAACTCAATTTTGAACCAAATCACCTACCATTTTTGTGGATCATATATGTGATACTTTTTTTTTTCCTAATTTTCCGAACGTGAATCTTTATTGGAGCTAGTCTGTAATAGAGAAAGAATTTTTTTACTAGCATGATGTCGCCGTTAATGTTACATGAAAAAGTATTGGGACGCTTGCGGAGTATATGGCTGCTAACATGGTATCGATTGTTCAAATCGATTCGAAGGTTGATTTGTTCCTTCAAATTGTCTGTCATTTAACATAGTTATATTACCAAATAGAAAATCACTACTATAAAAAAAAGTCGCGTCGACTAAATTTATTTACAGGTCAAACCTGTTTAAACCGGCGGACCTGGTTTGCGATTCTTGGCCGGTTTAGCTAAGGACCGGTTCAAAAAATTGTTCAACTAGAGAAAGTTTCTAATTAATGAAAGTTT
>CAJVPI010000683.1:0-23746 GCA_910592345.1 Paraglomus brasilianum
TTCGATTCCGAAAACTATGTTAATTAATTTAGTTAATTCGATGAGAGATAGATGTAGGCTTGTCATAGAAAAAAATGATGTACTACTTTTAAGCTATTAAACGAGATATTAATGATAATGATTGGTACAGTTTTGGCTGGCAATAACCCTTTTTTTTCATTATCAATAATTTCGTGTCACACTGTATATACCAAATCCTTGGAGCTGCAAGAATTGCACAAGATTAAGTATTCGATATTATTAGCAAATAGGACACAGCGCAGGACAACGGCTATCAAAAGTTAAGCCGGGTCGCGTTGACTAAACTTATTACTACTCACCAGTTTCAACGCACGGTTCTGCGATAACATGAATGTGTTCTTTGGGTGACAATACAACAATAAGCAGGAAAGAAAAAAAAAGCACAAGTTAGTTAACGTCGAAAACAGTATACCAAAATACAGCGACAGTGAGGGAATTTAATAGTGCGGCGTGAGCAGTAAGTATAATATAAGCAAGATAATTAATTACCATCGGCAGGTCAAAAGATGTGCTGCGCGATGGATGTGATCTAATATACTAACGCGGCTTAATCAATGACGTATATAGGAACTTTCTAGACCTTTTCACAATGTAACTATTGTTCCCTGTGACCAATGATAATCTTCAGAAATCAATCACACCACATTGAAACAATACATCGTTTAAAGTAATAAAACAAATCTGTCAATTTCCATCAATAACACTACGAAAAATTTGCGAATTCCTTGTTGGAGTATTTATTGGCTTCACTCTCTAAATGGCATACTTTGTAATGGTCGGCCTAATAATACGAGAGCTTTAATTCAAACTATGAAGTTACAATCCATCGAACAAAATTTACTCGCCAGAAATCGAAACGTTGTGGAACAATCTAAAACGATTATACGACAAAAGAATTAAATTGGATCCAAAATTTTCATTTAGCAAAATGGTATTTGAAATTCATAAGCTGGTCGACGAAAAAAAGGCCATTGCTGCATCTACAATAAGAAATTTTTAAAAAGACCATTGAAGAAATCCAACGTTGGATCGAGAAGAAAAGAAAAATGTAAACCATGAAGATGACGAAATAACAGATGATAGTGATAATATTATTAATGGGAGGCAATCATTTCGTTGACAATCATTTCACCGACAAATCTTCACCAACATTATTTCGAAGTTATCCTTTTTTGGTAGTTAATTGTCGGTGAAATGTACTGTCGGTGAAATGATTGTCGATGAAATAATACGGACCCTTATTAATAATAGTAATAGTGATAGTAAAAGAGATAATGAAATTTAAATTTGCACCAGAGTGACCAAAGAATAGGTTATACTCACTAATGACTTTGGCAATCACTCTGGTAGCCTTTATATCATTTATATTTCAAGAGTGCGCGTTCAATAATCGAAAAATAAAATTTATGCTTACAAAAAAATTTTTATTTTTACATTCTGGTTACAACTATGTCAAAGCTCAAGTAGTCAACAACAAATTGACGACTATAATTTCAGTAATAGGTTACTTGATCAGTGGAGGTCTTGGTGGCAACATTTATATTTCTTCAAGTTTTCGTTTCTTTCTTGGTTTATTATAAATTGGGTTTAATCTTCGTTTATTGCTTATTATTTTTCGTTCTTCTTGATAAATTTCATAAGTGATTTTTTCTTTATCATTGATTTTAAAAACATAACAATAAGGGGCAATTTTTTCTCCTTGTTCTTTTTTTAGAATGCTTCTAATGGTGCTGTAATTCTTTGGTTCCATGGTGGATTTGATATAAATTAGTTTCATATATTTTATTATTTTTATATAGAGATAGCCCTATATTAATCATGTTATGGTTTATATTCATCACATTCTGGTATGATAAAGTGAACATTAAAATTAACAAGTCAAGTCCATAAGTTATAAATGAGCACCATTATTACTTTTCAAAACGTCATCAGTCACACTGGTCAATTTTACAGCCACATCATAATCAGCCTCTCATTTATGTCACGTAGTCAAATGTTCACTTTGTCTGGTTTTGTTGCAGCATACCCCATTTATGATACTTTGGCACCAGCCATACGGCGCACTCCTCCATCAGTTGAAGCAACTGAAGATGTTTTTCACCAGTTCTGGGATGACACCATTAGTGCAGTATTGACTTGTTTCCTTCCAGATTATGGTTTCAGTTTAAGTAATCTCTTTATCTTTAGAGGGGAGGAGAAATCAGAATTGAGTAATGATGATCCAAAAATTGAACTGGGTTTATGATGGTTCTCAGTAAGGTCATACATTGAGCAATATTAATATGTACTCATCTATTGATTATTTACGTTTTCATACATAATTTGTATCATCACAGGATACTATGCCTTTGGAGCTCAAGTAATCTTGGTTGCCATTTGTCCTCCTTCCAGAGATGGAGATAAAAATCCAGTGGTGGTTGATATTGTTAAATCAGATTTACAACAGGTAAAAGATCGAGTATGTCATCTACAGCGAATGATGAATATATCCAGATTGCTGGAGACAAATGTTTAATTTTAGAATTGAAAGTAATGGTATTCATTATCGAATAAAAAGCGCTGCAGTCGTCACATTACCATGTGATCACGTGATAGTGGTAGCGACATAGACCTAACCACGCGTGTTCGCGTTTGCTTCGCATATGGATCTTCACCCTGATTGTCTCAAAGCTCTAAAATACCCTGGTAAGAAAAACGTTTATACTACACGTTTTTTATACTATATTAATACGTTTTCTAACGTAGCATTCTGGGAGGCTACTGACAATCCTTCACTCAGAAAGTTCCTGGACTTCCGGCATCTGGAAGGCGATTTGACTAACGTAGATACGGAACACTATCGTTATATATGCGAACTAAATACTATCGGCGACTACTACCCCGAAGAATCCGAAGTTGGTCAGATTGTTTTGGAGTTGAGAGGCGATTATAAGGTATTTGTATTTAATTCATTGGCCTTTTCGTAGAAAGCACGGACTACTTTGCAGGTGGAATGCTTGCACGGACTACTTTGTGGGTGGTATGCTTGCATAGGAAAGGGTGGAATGCTCTGTCCGTAGTGGTTTTTGGGTGGAAGGCTCATATGGTCAACCTGTGGGTGGAAGGCTCATTAGGAGCTGGGTGGAATGCTCGACCATAGTTGGTTTCTATGATCATTTTCAACAGATTTGTGATTGCTTGATGGATCCGTGTACAAAGCAAAAAAAATAGACTTTTTATTATTATTATGTATTATAATAACCTTTTTGAGACGGATAAAAAGTCGAGATCAGTGAAACTCTTTTGGGAATTACAAGCAGTACATACTGAATCTGAGTTAGTTGATGAGAAATCCAAATTACAATGGGTAAGTTGTCTTTACAAAAACTATAAAACCATCTATAGGTATAGTTTTGCTAAACTCCTCAACTCTGATTTAGAAACAAGGGATGCTAGAATTCGAAAAGAAAGGTCTCGACCACCTTGAAAAGACTTCATCCATTGTGCAAAGAAAACAAATCTCAAGCTATATATCTTGTGAGAGGTCAGAAACACATACTAATACAGACAAGGTGAGTCTAATAAGAGAACACCAGTTTGGCTTTTAATGAACTAAGTATTTTCTTTTATGATTAGGTGTATGGCAAAGATGATATTTGTACACCAGAGCAGACTATTAAGCAAGGAGATTTCGAAGGGAATAAAAATTTATGTTACGAGATTTTACCAAGAAATATTGAAAAAAAGCCTTTACCAAACCCATTTCTGGCAAATCAGCAAGGAAAAAAACGCGATCTTGAAACCGAAGACGATGTCGAAGAATTTGATGCAGATCTAACAGTCGTTGGTGGAGCAAGCTCCGAATGGATCGTAAATGGGATCCGAATCAGAGAACGTCTCACGGCATACCAGTCGAAGATTCTGCCAAGGACAAGGCCGGAATATTATGATGTTCTATTTTTCAATTCTCATACCAATGGATTTTTACAGACATTGGACGAAAGTATAGTAACACAGATGCTCTGTGATATAAGTGACAAAGAAACTGAAAATATTGTGGAAAGTAAAATCAAATTGTCGTTAGATCGTTTCATTGATCGTGATATTAAAAAAACAAAGGAAAAACTCAAACAAGTAAAGGAAGAAGATACCGATTCATTTGAATATATCTTTGCATTGAATTTCGTGAGACATATGTGAGTTTCTGTTTCTAATTTTGAGAAATGAGAGTTGCGACTAATGAGATTGATAATATTCACAGGGTGAAGCTAATGGATGATATCAACTTATTTCTTGACCCAATGTCGGAAGGCACGTATATTAATAGCGTGCTATCACCTATTCTCGATGGATTTTTTGTTAAAAATAAGAGATATTGGCGTATATCTTATGGCGAAACTTGTCTCAAAGCAAACGCAAAAGATAGAAATTCACAAAAAGACGATTATGAACGCCGGTCCACTGGAAAGAAAATCGACACTATTATTATCTTGCGAGAAGAGAATGAAGAATTTTCTGTAATTGAAGTTAGTGGACCACCAATGAAAAATGACTGGTCGCATTTCAATGGTGATCGGTTGAAGATTGCTAAAATGTTGAAAACAATAATGAACCGTTTTGCAGAACTAAACCCGGATTCTAATATTACATCGGTCAAGCTATACGGATTGCAAGCGTATTGTAAGGTTTTATTTTTAATATTTTCGCTCGTAATTGTTATTGTCATGCACTGCTAACTCTTAGAATATACAGTAAATGAGATTACTATATATGAATTTCGGCTTAAATTCGCTGAGATTTATTCTATGAGACCAATATTAAAATTTCCCTTGCCAAAAACATGGACGGAAATGGCAAGATCTGACAAAACCATAATGGGCTTTTTGAAGTACGAGGTTTGTATAGATCATTATTAACGGCTGAATTCGCTTTAATGTATTTTATTATTAAAAGAAACAAGGTATAGAAACGAACAACTAACATTCTCGATTCTTGTACATTAGTTATTATTAAATGAAAGCGCAAAATCGATTCAAAACTTTTTATGGAATGTAGGTGGAGAAGATGAATCATGTGAACGAATGACGACTCGCATGATTCATACGCCTGCTGCTAAACATACAAAAACAGGAACAAAGAAATCACGAGTCGTTTAATAATCATTTATTACGATTACGATGTAACTAATAATTTATACCTACGAAATAAATTTGTACTAGCTCTGGGGTAGATTTCCTGCAAAAATATTCTCAGGCAACGTACATTTTCGGCCTAGATCTCCAACCAACAATTATTTTCGAATTGAAAGAATATTTCATAGTACTGTATATACGTACGTAACCTAACAATCGAGTATAACTTAGAAATATTAAATATTACCATGTCAGCTTTGCGTTATATATATTGAACTGATGTTAGAGTGGCATTCCTTAGTGAAGTAAGGAACAATTTTCTCTTGTATCTTTGGGTTCACTACCTAGATAACCACTGTCCCGTCATTTTTTATATAGTGTTTCACCTTTTTTTCCCTTAAACATTCGATACATCTTATTTGCAAGGACGATTCCGGAGTTTACTTTTGGGATTGACAATTACATCTGAATCTGTTCACACGACAAGGATTTATAGTACCATACCATTAATTGACATATCATTGATATTACATTCTCTAAGACATGATTGAACTAATGTACAATAGACACGCCAGTTACAGTATATAGTTACAACAATGGGAATCTTTAGAAATTTTACTATGGAACATTATTATTAAAAGTAGCCCTGTTCAATTCTGAAATCCAATCGGAAAGTGGCAAATTTCCGCGTTCTGTTTCGTGTTTTCGTTCTCTATTGAAAAAGTAGCATTTGTTTCCAAGCAAAAACCGTGTTTATTATAAATAAAAATTACTTGCAAAGGGGACCCTGTTGTATACTAATAAGCAAGTCAAATCCACCATGGAGCTAAAGAATTATAAGATGTGCATTTTAAAGAAAGAACAGGAGAAAATTTTGCTCCATACATTTTTAAAAATAATTAATCCCTTAAATTTTTTTCTTTTTTCTTTTTCCTAACAGATAGGCAAAAATTCCTATCATCAAAACTATTATTCCTCCCAAAATGTAAGGTAAATAATTGGTTGGGTTGGTTGAGGGTAATTGTTCTTTCTTTTGCTCATCAATTATTTGGTTAAGTTCAGACTGGGATAAAGAGGTTTTATTAATGCTTTTTAAATAATTAAAGGCTTGTTGTAATTCAGCTTTATTATTATTATTATTACTATTATGGTATTCAACTACTAATCTATTGCCATTTTCAAGAAACCCATTTTTTATCTCATACTGAATAAAAAGCTGTTCTAATTGTTCCAAATCAGAAAGAGAGAAGGGTTTTTGCTCTTCTTCATTGAACTCATAAACATCTTCACCTTCAGGTTCCTGTTTCTCTTCTGGCATTGTTTTAATTTAGCCAATATAAATAATTCAGTAACTTGCTCTTTAGTTTCTTCATCCAATAAATCTTGATCCAATAAATCTAACTCATGCCTTAGCTCATCAGAAGACATTGATCTTGATTAGTTAAGAGATCCTGAAATTTTTCTTGTTCAGTTTCAGTTCTTCATTCCTCAATTAAATCAGTTAATTCTTGCTTAGTAAGCTCTCTGATTAACTCGAGGTTTAACTTTTTATATTCAATTTTAAATTCCGCCAAAGTAAAAGTTAATTCTCTCTTAGCACCTTTAATTAAAAGATTTCAAGCTTTAGCATCTTCTTCAGGAGCTGGTAGTCAAGGAGTAAATTTTTCTCAAAGTTTCCTAAAACCCAGTTTGGCTAGTTTTTCTCTTATTTCACTAGATACTCCATATAAATCCTCTTTTTTTAGAGCATCTAATTTTTCCATAGTAATATTTTCTTCACCTTGGCTAATAATTGTTCAATCTTACTATTGTAATTGGCACGTTTTTTAGAAAAAAATTCAAATTCAGGAACTTCTTTGCCATCTATTTCAAATATTTCTAAGTTAGGGAAATTTTCAAAAGTAATAGGTTTATCTTCTAAAAATAAATTAGAATTTCTAGCAATGAAAAGCCTTTTTAAACTAGAAAGAGTGTTGTTATCAATAAAAAGCTGTGGATATAATAAAAAGATTCCATGATTGCCTGCCCAGTTTGTCATGCATAACTCAGTTAGGAAAGTCTGTGACAGGGGACTTGAGCATTTGTTAACAATATTTTCCACAGCCAATCTTGTTTCATCCTCTAATACTAATGAACAGATCAAACTGACAGCATTAGTACCAAGAACAACTTGAAGCAAAGGGAATTTTGTTAATCCATCAGATGGGAGAACTGACTGTACAAGTCTAGGAGATAAATATGCATTAAGTGCACAACTGATAATTTTTACTATTTAGCAAAGAAAGCTTGACAGGAATATATTATTGAAGTTTTCCACAATAATAACCCAGCTTCTTTATTTATATTTAGGCCAATACCAATTACCAAACAAGAAGCAACTGCACAAGAAATGAAGCAAATCTGTCCAGAGCAGAAATTGTTTTGAAGTCCTTGAACAGATGAGCAAGAGTGTTCAGAAAGGTATGGCAGGATTAAGTCTAAAAGACATGGAGA
This sequence comes from Paraglomus brasilianum, assembly GCA_910592345.1. NCBI lineage: Eukaryota > Fungi > Glomeromycota > Glomeromycetes > Paraglomerales > Paraglomeraceae > Paraglomus > Paraglomus brasilianum. The sequence goes on from CAJVPI010000683.1 coordinate 7,626, forward strand.
GATACTAGAAGAGGTAAAATTTTTATTCAATTCAGAAATAGAAAATGAATTTGAGAAACCAGAATAAAGAATTTTGTCAAAAAACGTCCAATAAAAATGGCTCTTTTTGTATATAAAAAATTATCCAATGAAACAGCCCTTTGGCATGGAAAACTTTTAGAAGCATTCAGAATATTCTGAATCGTGTTTCTATAACATATAAGGAGCGATCGACCCTATCCATATTTGGTATAAGTCCTGACTGTATTACTACACTAAAAAGTTCTATCTTAATTATAAGGTTTAAGGCACTTTACATTTACACTTACATGATTCTCCAGCCTTTGTTCTTTTGCATGCAGGCCTTGAACTTGAAAAGTAGTGCTCAGTCTTAATATTAAGATTAAATAAAATTTATAAATATGGATATTAATATTAATAATCATCAATTAAATTTATTAAATTAAACATAATAATAAACTATGTAAAAACATACCAGTGAATTTTAACACCTTCACTATCACAAAATGGTTCAAAAAGGACTGACAGCATCCTTACAGACCATGTGTTTTCACTTATCATTACACTTATTTTCTATTTTTGTGCTCGACTCTCAGCCTTTGCCCGAAGTTCGCCACGTGCTTGTATCAACCCCTCCCAACAAATGCCGAATCCTTTTTACTTTCGCTTCCCAACAAATCTTCCCAATCTTTCTCTCGTTTTTTCGAATCTCTTTTGCTTTCGCTTCCCAACAAATCTTCCCGATCTTTCTCTCGTTTTTCCGGATCTCTTTTGCTTTCGCTTCCCAACAAATCTTCCCGATCTTTCTCTCGTTTTTCCGAATCTCTTTTGTTTTCGCTTCCCAACAAATCTTCCCGATCTTTCTCTCGTTTTTCCGAATCTCTTTTGCTTTCGCTTCCCAACAAATCTTCCCGATCTTTCTCTCGTTTTTCCAACAAATCAATGCTGAATCTCTTTCCTCATCAGATGTTGAAGTTGGAAAATTTTGCGTACTACAACATTTTGAGCTTTTGTAGCCGCTTGAAATAATAAAGTCCCAAATGGCAAGTGAAGATGGTCTTTACCATATTGTCAGGATGCAATGGTACTTGTCAATAACCACTTGCAAGGTCCAAAGAGGTAAAGTACTCAGGTTGGTCCGTCAAGTTCGACCATGTCAATGAAATTGAACATATTAATGACCGACTCCCGTACGATCATTAGTTGAGTAACTACAAGCCCACTGAATCCATAAATAATAGTCAGAAAGCATATACAAACGATAATTAAACATACAGACTGCAATTGGTTTACTATTACCATAACATAAGTGCTCTTCTCCGCGTGAGCCTCAGTACGATCGACGAAACTAAAACCACTCACTGTTTATATTAGCGTGATATTTCGGCCACACGGTATCTGTGTAACACAGCCATAGGGTCCCTATCAGATTTGGCAGGCAGGTAAGTTGCCAAATGAAGTGGGAAGATTTCTTTATTGTTTGATAAGTTATACATGTTCTGACCCGTTTCTGAATTTGACCCACTTCCGAATCGGGTCAACCCATTTCCGAATTCTGATATGGGTCAGAATTGTTGTATGTGATGATCAACATACTCGATCACATCACTTCATAATGCGCAATAATATTATCAATGTAATAGTGAACACTCGAACAAGAGAATTTATTTATGAATAGCGAATATGAAAACATAATAGTAATAATAAAAAGAAATTTAATGTTTAACGCAGTCGGCATATTAATATGCTGAATGCACATTTGCTTATTCAAAAAAAAAAATACATATCCTCTATTGCATCTTGCTCACTCTGCACCCTCCTCTCACTACTACAGTATTACTCATTCATCAGAATAAGGATCAAACCTAAGGAAATGTTTATCCCTCTTTACTCGCACATTCTCACACTCTACTCCCTACCATTTACGTATACTCATATTCGCATAATGCACTAATAACGTAATATTCCTGAAATATGATAATTACGATATTGCGTTAACGCGTGCAAATGATACATGCATTAACAAATGGTGTTGGAGTTCTTCGAATGTCTTTCTGTAGCCAGCGTGTTGTAAATCTCGATGTGTAGAACAGATTACATCGTACATATTTTCTCTAACACACATGGGTTTTTTTGAGTAGTAGAATTGCCAATATGCATCACGCTGAACATTTGCAGTACCAGTGTTATATTTTTGATTCGCACTTATGTCTGAACCACTAAGGATTTCAATCGCCTGGTTTACGATTTGTTGAGTCAGAATGGCTTTTGTGCGACAATTAAGTGAAATATTATTCAAGTAATTCTCCACCAATTCATCAAATCTGGCGCGAGAGATGAAGTTAAAATGATTATTAGACATGTTTGTTTCCTGACGATGCTACGTGAAAGACACCGAATTGCAATGCTGATATTCCTCAATTTATAAATCTATGTCATTGTTTGACATGGCATTGGTGGCCTTATGTGCTGAGGAACTCGTTGTTCTAGAAAGTCGGTTGTAAAAAAAAAGTCGCTTCATGATATAAAGCCTCGAGTCAGAATGCACAATGCGACACGTTTTAGAATTTATTACGCGCCCTAAAGTCTCATCAATCATAAATGGTTTATCGTTTTCAGCAATGTTTTATCTAATTTGGCCATAATCAACATTCATAATTTACCAAGGTGTTGAGAAATGGTAACTTTATTTCCACAAGTAAGCACGTATGGATATACAGCAACTCATAATGCCAGCTTTTTGGCAGCCGCACACGCCTTATTTTTAACATTAATTACGTCGTCAATCAGATATCTAAATCTTATTCTCTAATCGTCTCTCCTTCTTTAATAGAACTAATTTAGCAATTATATCATCGAGGGGAATCGTCTCTGCCTTGGCTTTGACATCAGCGTCTCGATTACGAACGTTAACCGAATTCACCTTTTCTTCTTCGGCGCCGACAACTGCAAATGTACGTTTTAGTCAGAAATGAATTTCTCCTGGACTATCTGAATATTATTCCCACCATTATCCCAGCCTCTGACTCACCAAAAATGAAATTCCACTGAGCAAGCTCTGCATTCCGAATTTTTTTGTTCAACAAATGCTCACTAACATCAGTCTCAGCATGAAGGTGAGCCTTGTAGCATTCGTCAGCGACTTTTTGAGCATAACTGTTAAACTTGGGAGCCACAGGGATAACTATTACTTGTCGAGGAGATAACCAAAATGGCCTAGAGAAGATGAATTGAGTTTGTTAAATGGCGGATTGTATTGAATAATATGTACTTGATAAAACGCCAGCCTTTATCTCCTTTCCCCATCTGCTCTTCCACTCTCCGCTCTTGTTACCATTTCCCGCCAAAGTTCTCGGTCAATATTGCAACCATTCTTTCTACACTTCCTAATATCGCCCGATGAATCATCACCGGCCGCGCCAGTCCACTCGAGTCTCCTTCACTCCCAGCACCAGTCTGATATTCGAGCTGGAAGCGTTCGGGGAGTTGAAAATCTAGTTGGAGCGTGGCGCATTGATGTTTACGTTTTAAAGCGTCAGAGATTGTAATGTCGATCTAATGTGTGCAATTGAGTGGCTGGTGAAAAACGCGAACGGGTGAAAGATTCTACGCGAATTTCATGCAACTCACTTTTGGACCATAAAATGCCCCATCTTCCGGGTTTAATTCCCATGGATCTCCGAATTTGTTTAGCGCATCTTCTAGTTTCTAAAACACAAAGGCATAATTAGCATCCAAAAAAATATTCATTAAACCGAGGTCATCTATACGTAGTCACACCTAAGCATACCCCTTTACCCTATATTGAATATTCACGTTGATCTTTCATCACATTTTCTCCTCCAGACATGTCTTCTCTTTTCTCTGCTAATTTTTTTACCCAGCTTCTCAATATCTACTCCCAACTATCAGTATCTATACCTTCTCGGCCCGATCCCAGACTTCAGGAGTACCTAGATACTTCTCAGGTCGTGTAGATAACTTAAGCTGGAAGGTAAATCCAAATATACTGTATACATGTCGAAGAAAATCCAACGCTTCTGCAATCTCGTTCTCGACCTATTTAGTTAATGGCACATACAGAATATGTAAGATACCCCTGCTATCATTATACCTGTATTCATTGTCAATCAGGCGCTAATTTAACCTCCTCTTTCCAGAGTTATTCCCTTGCCCTTTTTTCTTTGGATTTACCTGATCTTCTCGACAAAATATGTGCGCATCATCCTGCTGGAATCTTCTAACCCTTGTCAATCCACTTAAGGCCCCGCTTAATTCGTTCCTATGTAGAACACCAAAATCTGCCATTCGTAACGGTAATTCGCGATAGTTACGCGTACGGTGAAGGAACATCAAGCAATGTCCGGGACAGTTCATGGGCTTTAGGGCAAAGTTTTCCTTTTCTATTTTAAAAATAAACATGTTTTCCTTTTGTAGAAAAAGTAGTGTTGAAGGAAAAGAGTGTGTGAAAAGAGGTGATGAAGTGTACATGATTCATAAGTTATGAGCGTACCACGGCTTATTAAATATGCTACATTAATATCTCTTCACTTACTTCATAATTTGCCAAATGCCCTGACTGTTCCCATAATTTAGTATTATACATATTCGGTGTGATAACTTCTGTATAGCCACGCTTCCAATATTCTTCCTAAATGATAATGAGATTCATCAGTACAAATGATCAATATTGGTATTTCATTTTAATGTTAGTTACCTTGATAAATTCGACAAGAGTGTTGTAAATCCTTGCACCATGAGGAAGGAAAAAGCAACTGCCCGGACTAAGCTCATGGAAAAAGTAAAGTTCTTGATCCTATCGAATTATAAAAGGGTGAATACATTTCAAAGACAGCTATTGAAGAATAATAAGCGTAGTATTGGGAAAATAAAGATAGCACTAGCATCAATTTATTGTCCAAGGAACGCACCTTGCCGATCTTACGATGGTCCCTCTTCCCAGCCTCTTCTATAAATTTCTTGTATTCGGTCATTTGTTTACTATCCGGGAACGAAATGCCATAGATACGTTGTAGGGAATCGTTCTTTGCATCACCAAGGAAATATGAAGCCGAATTCTGGGTTCGTTCGCGAGTATAAACGTACAATCAATTTCTACTGTACACATTCGTTGCTTAGAAATCTCAGACGCAGTCTAATGCCCATTTACCTTAGTGACTGAAAATGCTTTGATTTTACCAGTGTGTGGCACGTGCGGTCCCATACACAAGTCAATTAATGGTCCGCAGCGATAGACGGTTGTGGATGAACCATCAGGGATCTTGGAGTTGATTAAGTGAAGCTTATATTGGTTGTGCTAAATAATAGTAGATATCAACAGTAAAATTGGTGAGATGAAAAAACAATTGATCACCGAGTAATACATTACTAGCGACAATATGGTTAACGATTCTAAGAAGATAAGACCAACTGCTAATATACACCAAAAACTCAACTTACTTTAAACATCGTTAACAATTGTTCTTTAGATAGCGTCAATCGCACAAACGGTTGTTTTTCTTTAATTGCACTTTTTGCAACAGTTTCAAGAGCCAAGTAATCAGTCTGGTGAACAACGCTATCAACAGAAAAACGAATAATTAATAAATAATAATAATAACCTCAATGCCAATTACTAAATATCAAATAATCAAAGCATAATAGCCGATCAGCTAGCAAATGCTTCCAGCTAACGTTAAAATTCAAAAACTACATACCGATCGGAAATAGCCATCTCATAATAAAACCCATCCTCTAACGGTGGGCCAATGCACAAGTGGCATCCGTAGTGACGTTCGCAAGCCTCACCTAAAACATGAGCGCTCGAGTGCCAGAAGACCTTCTTGCCTGCAACCGACAAAATGTATGACAATAGATTAGCAGTGAAGATAAAGTGCTAGGTAATAACAATCGTGGAGGTAGCGAGTGCATATTAATGGTTAAGCAATGATTTTTCGGAACATCCTTCGACAAACCTTCTTCATGGTCAAAGTCTAATAATTCCAGTACACAATCCTCTTCAAGTGGTCGACAGAGATCGAAGAGGGTTCCATTAACCTAGGGGCTTCAAATTTCAGCTCTCAACATACTAATAAATCTTAGTCTCTTACTCTAATGCGTTTCAAACCTTTGCGATGACAACTCTTTCCGATAAACTTTTAGAGATCTCCTTCGCCACGTCCATCGGTGTAGTTTCCCAAGCTGTTCCTTCTCTTGTTCTCCCATCTGGGAACGTAATAGTAATCTTTACGCGCGGCTTTTCTGCCATGACATAAGCCAAATTGGAAGAACAAAAATATAACGAGAGCATGCAAACAAGCGATGAAACAAAAGATTGTTAGAGTCCGTAATATGGTAGTGGGCATCTAAAATACGAACATAAAAAAGCATCAATCACTCACGCTTGATTTCTTCATCGTATAGTAATTTCCATTGTTCAAAAAGTTCAATCCGATAAGCAATGTATTCTGGCAGTGGATTGAGCTGTATAGCATAAAACGGTTGGTAAGAGACGACATATCACTGAAGAAAACTCCCCCCAAGTAATCGCGTAATCAGGAATTGTAGATAGAACCAGTCGCCATTTTTTCAATCTGTCCTCGCCGTCGAATTCCAATCATTAGACGATAGATTCCTGGCGATTTTTTGATAGCTACATTACGTTATAACTTACTTCCAATGGATGCCCCGAACTACTCGTGTCCTTTCCACCTTTTTTCTTACTTTTTGAGGCCATTGTGGTAAATCTGGATCATCGCCCCTGTGTCATAAATTTATTGAAATTCTATTTGTGACACAGGTTGCTGCGCACTTCGCATACCCAATGGCAGTCACAAATAAGGCAAACATTAATTACTTTTCGAATTCTCCGTTCTTTTATTGCACGATTGTAAAAAATATAAGAGTGTCTGGAATACATACAAGACAAGAACCCAGAACCGTTTAGATATATTGCATGAATATCATTATATCTACTACACATCTTAAGAATTTAAATTTAAATATGACATGTCAAAAAAAAAGGTAGATATTTTAATCAATTAAAAACGCATCACAGAAGATAACTGAGAAAGCTCTTCAACTGTTGCATTTAATACTCTATTAGATCCCATAGAAAGAGACTTCAGAGAATAATTTGATTCTAGTGCGTCTACCAAAGCTCTTGCTCCAGCATCTTTAATCTGATTCCTGCTAAGATTTAACGATTCTAGAGAGGAATTCGATTCTAGAGGTTTTGCTAACGCTACTGCTCCTTTATCCCTAATCTGATTACTTTCAAGATCTAAATAAGTTAGAGTAGAATTTGACTCTAGTACTTTTGCAAAAACAGTTGCCCCTGCATCTCTAATTTGGTTCAATGAGAGTACCAAATCTGTAAGAGAGGAATTTATTTCTAAAGCTTCAGCCAAAGCTATTGCTCCTGCATCCCCAATCTCATTATAATGAAGCTTGAGATAAGTCAGAGTAGAATTGGATTTTAAAGATTTCCCCAAAGCTTTTCCACCTTCACTTCCAATATCATTTTTAACAAGATGTAAAGATCTCAAGGAGGAATTTGATTCTAGGGCTGCTGCAATGGCTGCTGCTCCTGCATTTCCAATTTGATTACAGTTGAGATCCAAATCAGTTAGATGAGAATTCAATGTTAAAGCTTTTCCTAAAGCTGTTGCTCCAATTTCTCCAATCTGATTATCACAAAGTTCCAGGTTAGTCAGAGAAGAATTCAGTTCTAAGGCTTCTGCTATAGCCACTCCGCCCACATCTCCAATCTGGTTATTGTTAAGAAGTAAAGATTTTAGAGAGGAATTTGATGCTAGAGCCTTTGCTAAAAATGATGCACTTGAATATCCAATATTATTATATGGCAGCTCCAAAGTAGTCACTACAGAATTTGATTTCAAAGCTTCTGCCAAAGCTGATATACCGGTATCACTAAACAAATTACAGTTGAAACTCCAAGAAATCAGATAGCTATTTGTTTCAAGAACTTTTGCCAAAGCTGTTATGCCTGTATCACTAATCTTCTGACTCCACAATTGCAGATGACCTTGAGAAGGGTTTGCATCATCAACTTTGATTCGAGATAAATTTAGAGGAATTTCAGAGGGATTTGATTCTAAAATATTTGCCAAAATTATTGCTCCTTCATCTTCTATCTGGCAACTGTCTAGAATTTTTCGTTCGTCTTTAGGCGGGGGACTATTTAGATCTAAAGCTGCAATATTTATATTGTTAACATGACTACCACCCAATGCTGGCGTGGGAGAAGCCGGCATTTGACTAAACAATAATCCTAATTGCCTGTGGGCATCTTCGCATGTTGGTCGTTTCTCAGGATCATCATCCCAGCATTCCGAGTATAGGTTTATGTATTCTGAAGGTGTTCCGGGAAAGGGAGGATCACGAGAACCCCCCATTCTATATAAAACAATCTCATGACTCTGGGAGCATCCTTCACATGGAGCCGTCCCACTAGAAATTTCCCAGAGTATCACTCCGAGACTAAAGACATCGGACTTTTTCCCGCGCTTATAAGACGGATTGTTAAATGAGACTGGATCAATGTACGCCGTATTGCCTTCACATTTTGATGTAGACATGACCTGTCTTAGCTTGTCAGACAAGCCGAAATCGGTAATCTTGGCAACACCGTCTTGGATAAGAATGTTGGCGGACGACTATTTACACAACAAGAAAAAACATATTGTAATTCACGATTAAAACACGAATATTGCAAGGTGCAAACAAGCAGGATAATACAAAATAAATACCAAGTCTTTGTGAATAATATCGAGCGCATGTAGATATTTCAATCCATTGGCAATATCCAAACCTAAATTATACTTGCTTCTCCAGGTTAAATCTTCAAAGTTTTTGCTCAAGTATGTCCGTAGATTACCATCGTAAGCAAACTCAAATATCATATGATACTGATCGGATACATCTGTTGCATAATGATATGAACTTAGCGATCATTATTATATGGCATCGTTCGGCAACTACAAAACGAGATAGGATATTACCTTTGTATAAGCCTAAGAAACGGATAACGTTTGGATGGTCATCTACTTTCTTGTGGGTCTTTACCTAGCATGATTATATATTATTGTTAGAATAAATTATTTAATGCAACAAGTAATAAAAAATTAAAAATAACAAACTTCTTTAACAAATTTTTGATATAATTCTTCATTGCACGTATATGCGTCTTGGGGTAACATCTTCATTGCAACAGCTATTCCGGTATATTTCAATGTGGCCTTGTATACAACTCCATAACCGCCGTGATTGATAAATGTTCGATCTAAAATCTCACTTTCTGAATAACACCTAATCGCACCACTTTCGGTGCTTGCATCTAGCCATTCTTTATCGGCATTCGTGGATGGTTGAGTTTGAGACATGGCTACGCAGTTCGTTTGACGAGCAGTTAGCAGATGGCGGCACAAATCAGTGCTTTTTATAGTTTATTGGACGCTTAATAATTACTAGATGCCCTAAATTATGAGTTGGTGTAACTGTTATTTGTAAACAGCCAAAAAGGTTTATGTACAACTTTAGTACATTTCACTATACAGTAAAACCTCCATAAATGCAACCTCCATAAGTGCAATCCCTCTCTAAATGCAACATTTTGCTCGGTCCCAAGCTTGGGACTTAGTGAATAAATGCAACCCTCCCTTTTCTGCAATGCAACGGATTTGCGAGTCCCGTTCTAGTAGATTTATTTCTCTAAGTTCAATTCACGTGATTCACGTAATACAAAAATGATCAACACAAGGTACAGACTGTTTCACGTACAATATTAACATCACTATTCGGCATTATTTGTTACGGATCGAGTTTTATATGTGAAGAATTGCTATTTTCTTTCTTCAGTATTTGACTTTATCTTGCTTACAAAAACTTTGAAACATAAAGATTTTAATTGATTATTATTGTTATAGATCTAATTGTAATTGTGCAGAGGAAAGACTCTTTCAACGTTTGGGTTAGAAACTGTTTGTTTCATTTTACAATAGCTTTGAAACTAGCGGAAGAGCTTCAATTGTTTAACGTAGATATTGTCCAAAGGTATAAAGATGATGGAATTTGAAGAGGGAGCAGAAAATAAACCAAAAATGTCATGCAATCAATCCAATAAAACTACTTTAACTGATAAACAAAAATTTGAACTTTGTCAATATGCCCGTGATAATAAAGCGGCCCTTGAAGCATATGTCAATTAGGGATTTGATAGTCAAATTTTTTAGTAACTTTAGCCAGAATTATATATAATAAAGGAAAATCTGTTCAATCAAAAAGTATATCCTAATAAGGAAACCTCTATAAATGCAAAACCTCCATAAATGCAACATAGCCCCTGGTCCCAAGGCGTTGCATTTATGGAGGTTTTACTGTACATATAACTAACTTCTTCTGATGCTTATTCGTTCGTCAAGTCGTTCTTTTCCTTATTCATTTTCCGCACTAACCTTCAAATATCCGTTTATCGTAAATTTTCATGTAGATCTTCGCGCTGGAGTTATATACTAAATACCATAGCCCAATTCACGCGAGGTGCTTTTATAATCGAGTACTTTAAGAATTCGTCTTACAACGCAGCATATCATAAAGATTTTAGCACAATCAAACATTTCTCCTTCCTGCTGCGCACATCCTTTGAATAATGGTTGTACGAAGAAAAAAAAATACCGCATTTTATTGATTAATTATTAATATTGTCAACTTCCTACTAAAACAACTTGTCGGCTGATTTCTAAAACAAAAATAACGCACCTTTTCGCCTCTGAAGTACTAGCATGCCACAATCTTTGTGACCCCCATGTCTGCATGCCGTTAAGCCGACTTCATCACCAAACCTGCAAAAAACATGAAAGATTTTTTGCTCTTGTTGTCCGGTTAACTGCGTATTGTAATTGTTAGACTGTTATGCCATTTCACTCTCATCAGTAACAGTTTGCGGCAGGTCTACAGTTTTCACGTCTCATTTACCTTTTTGAAGCGAGTGGATTATTGTGGATTATTGAAACTAGAGAACAGTTTTCAGCGCCAAAAAAATTCTCGTTGAATGCGTACTAATACGTAAAAAGACACAAAAAAAAAGGCAACAACCAATCAGATTCCGAGAATTCGCCCGCAGATCATTCTAGAATCGATTTCCATATCGAGTAATAGCCCTGACTGTAATTGTTTTGACTAGCATACAATTTTTGAAACCAATGTTCTATTTCTTTGTGGTTGCCTGACTTACAATTCTTTTTTGTTAAAAGCTTAAGACATACGATGCTACCGTATCAACAAACTGAAGATCATAAACAGACTAGTAGAATGTATGATCAAAGCCTTTAACAAAAAAGGATTGTAGAACGATTTTTCAAAAAGAAATAGAATGAAGACATAATTAATAATAAACCAATGCATGTCAAAACAATGACATAGATTTATAAATTGAGGAATATCAGCATTGCAATTCGGTGTCTTTCACTTAGCATTTAACTTCATCTCTCGGCATTATGATTTCAGAGAATTTTATTGGGTAAATGTCATGTGATTGATAAGTAATCTGCAGATGTCCTTGCCTTTACCACAAGGTTTAGCGAGCACCTCGTTGTGAATAAAAGTTCCTCGCTTAGCCTTTACCACAAGGACCTTTGGAAGAAACCCTGTCCCCTCCTTAGACATTACATCACAGCTCTTTGGGCGTCTACTCTCACTTCGTAGTGTAGATGACCACTCCCTGGGTCTTCCCCAGCCCAGTAAAATACAGTCTCTCATTAATATAGCCATAATCAGATATACCCCTGATTCCAATACCCTCTCTTCTTTACAGATATGTAAGCAGATAAAAACAGCTTAAACTGGGCTTTAGCAAACACCTCGTTGTGAATAAAAGTTCCTCGCAACACGGTTTTTAGATGTCCTGCACGTACACCACGCGCGTACTTGGATATGAACGATTGGCACCACCAAAACTCCAACACAAACTCAAAATAATAATAATACAACAATATTCTCTGTCCAAACCACACAATACATCCCCGGTACTGGCACTGAAATCCGTCTAGCGGAATTTGAGATAACAGTTCGTCACAATACTGGTAGGAAAAATCTCCACGAAAGAACAAAAAAAGCAAAAATAGGTCGAAGGTGCTAGAGTAGGCGAATTGGACATTTATGACAATAAGCTCTATATTGAACTTCATAATATCCTTCAGTAATTCGCAAACTACATCAAAAAAGCTCATGTATCAATCATTGTTCGAGAATACCCAATCACGAAAGCGAAAACAACCAGATAACCGACGATTTAACTCCTCCAAGAAACGGGACTCTGCGTCTACAGTCGAAAGCGATCAGGTTCAGGAATCTAAAACACACATTAAACAAATGACAACACCTAGAAGACAACTACGATCAAAAAGGTTTCACAAGTGGGTTTTTCAGCAGGATAACATACATCCCGTGATGTTAGAGGTGACTTGGAATCTCGTCTTCCATGACGCGTTCTTCCTTGGCCTTCTTACAGTCCAGATCTTAGAAGATGGTCTCGAAAAAGATGTTATAGTTAACAACATTAGTAGTATGAAAAACCGAGTTCAAGCATGTATTGAAGCCGAAGGAGGCCATACTAAGTATTAAGTCGTTAATAAAATTTGTTGGGGCTTTCATAAAAGTCTTTTTATTTGTATTTATATACCAAAATGCGTTCACAGCGTCCCAAAACTGACCGCCATTACTTTTGCCGGGTGACTGTATCATGAAGTACCAGGCCCTATACCTGGTACTTTATGGCAGACGCTTTCTAAACGAAATTATAAAGATGACATTCCTATACTAAATAACATAAGCAAACTGCATCAACAGTAAATCTCCGTTATTTTCGTTAACAAGCTCGCAGTGTTGTTAATTCAAGTATTTCTTCTCACTCTTCAATCACAAATTGCTCTAGTTCAGCCAGATATTTTGGCATACGTTTTTATGCGTCCTAATAGTTGTTTTGTTAAAACGCCAATTCTTTCTTGAATATGCGTCATTAATGAGTGATTTTGTAATATTGCTCTAATAGTAATAATATAGGTCCAATGAAGAAAAATTTCCAGCGTTAGTAAAATTGATAATTGTGCAAAAGTTTTCAACCCGGAGATTTATATTGTAGGTTCATAAATAGTATGCGTAGATTTGACAATACGTAACAAATAAAATTTGTATGATAAAGATGTAGAAAAAAAATGAATATATATTACACGTAATTTTACATTATCGGATTACATCACCGACGAGCTTCTTAGACATTAATCAATATGTTGAAACGATTACTTTTTCATTGTTACAATTTCAAATAGAGAACTTGACGACGTAATCCGCTAAGCGTTACAAACTCGAAAAGACTGTCACTGTCCAACAAATTGATGCCTCTCCAGTTTCTCAGGATTAAAGTTATTTTATTAAAACACTGGTCTACGTGTATCTGGAAAAGCAATGCTAAAAGTCATAGATGACTAGAGGGATTTAGTAAGAAATGCTTTCGCAATATTAGTCTGTACCTTGTATTCTTTCAGCAGCTGGTAATTCCATCTTTATCAAATCATACTGAAAGAGTTGATGATGTTTCATCCGTGCGGGAAAAATGGTTGTACATAATATATAATTTTTTGTCTCTATCTTAGAAATACTATGTATGTAAACATGTATTGTGGGTATCTCTCGACACAGTTTGGATTGAGTAAAAGAAATGTCCATATGATAACAAGTAGACAGACCTGAAGATACGAGATCGTCCTCCAAGCTCTAACAAATGGAAGCTGTTATGCTGTAAATCAATACATTGAGAAGCACGGAATCATCATTAGATACGGAAAAAGCGTCTATGGTTATGAACTCGAAAATATAACAACTGAATGAATAGAGAATATGTCATCTGTTTCAGACTGTTTGTCCTCATTTTGTAATCATAGTTTACGAAATTCTGCTTTCATTTGCCTTTCATAACAATTGTTTATTTATAATGAAACAGATAATTTTACGATAATTACAGCTACAATAACGGGAATCCATAAAAATAACTGCTCATCGAAAAGAAGACATTCATTTATCATTATCCGATCAGAATCCTTCCTTGTCAGATTCGATGATTTTACTTGGCAATGCCTGAACGAGAGTGGAGGAGTAGTAAGTGATAAGATAGTTAGGAAGAGTATACGAAAGAAAAAGAATGTACGGATTTATAGAGACGCACGGTTAAGTAATTGAAAAAGATCAATAAGAATATAGTACTGTGGCATCCTATAAATCGATGCAGTTACATACCAATGACACCGCAGGCAACACGAGCACCAGCATTACCGGTGAGCAAAGAATCCTTCGCGCCACCCTTTCCTAAGTCGTCGATGCCGGCGTGAATGATAACCGTGCGACTACAATTGAACCCCACATAAGCGTATTTTCGAGTCAACAAATACAACCCATTAGTCACAATTGCTAATCCATTGTTTACACTTTCTCTCCCTTACTCTCCACATACCCAATGATGGAATACTGTCCGGTCAATTTAAGCACACTGTCCACAAGAGTTTGCTTGACAGCACTTTCAGCATTCACTGTAACGTTTCCCAAATCGCCGACATGACGTTCTGAATCAGTCGGTGCACCATGGTTCTTGCCATGAGGATTGTAATGACCACCAGCTGATATACAACCACCAGTATTATCACCGAATTCGCTATTTATAGTATGTTTCGGCAAGAGAAAAAAATGAGATTGTACGGTACGAAAGGTAAAGAACATATTCTTATCCAGTTCTTCCACTACTCTTCAACACAACTCGCCCATAAACTCTCACCCCACTCTCCCTTTCACTTCCATTAATGTAAATTCTTAATATATCTGCACTTGAAGCTCCATGTCGGTAATCGATACTCACTGGATATGGAATCCGACATTCTTATTCACACCTATCGCAGTCAAATTTTTCAAATCGATGTCGACTTTAACTGTACCATCATCATTCTCGGTAAAAAGAACAGTTCCTGCAACCTTATTTGGAGTTCCCCCTGAGAACGCTTGGTCGAAATGAAGCACAGCAATTGCCTTTACCACCATGACTGATAATAGCGTGACTATTGGAGTTTGAAGCGTCAGATAAGTATCAATGAATACCCAGAAGCGTTGTCGTCGCTTTTTTTTTTCTTCTTAAACTTAAAGTGTAACACTTTTTGAGCAATTTTTGCCGAGAGATCGAACTAAAAAACGCCAACCTCATGTGAAACATATGACGTTTACATCACTCCCTACCATATTTAGTAGTAGGTGCGTTTTGCCAAATTTGGCCCCCAAACGCAAGAGAATTATACTTTGACTCACGGACTGGTAAACACTTCGGTAGAATTAGCTTTAACACTCATTTCTCTCCAGCGTTCACTGAGCTTTTTTCTATTCTACCCCGAGTGCTAAACTATCCGAAACGTTACCAAATCTGGTAGGGGAGTACTGATACACGCAATTTTCAGGAATGTTTTCTTTGTTTGAATAGTATGTCTACACAACATTCTTCTGATGGTAATATGTTACGAGCTATACGTGCGAAGCATAGAGCAATGCATTATAAGGAGGTGGATCGTATATATATATTGTATGCGAGTATTGTGGATCGTTAGTTTTTAATTCACAATTTATTCGTTTAAACACATAATTCGAATTCACAAGTTAGCGAAGTAGCCTCTGTCGTCTCGTCTAACCATAACATCAACAGGCAGTTTTTGTATAAAATATAATGAGTGGGTTACAAATTTCCTAATTTAAGAAAATCACGTTTGTCACGGCGACAAGCCACCGAACGCCTTAAGCAAACAACAGAAATAGATCCGATTCATGAACACAACCTTTTCAAGAAGCCATCGATTACGTCACAAATGCAGTTTGCAAAACAGGCATATTTCCCGAACGAGAAAAAGATTAAAACTTTAGGGTATGTCCTGATATACAGTATAACTTAATGTTTTCAATGCCCGAGAACAATCTCGTAGCTTATTAGATTTTTATATTTGTAAATGGGGCAGACTGCAACAAAACCAGACAAAGTGAACATTCTATTATGTGACATAAATGAGATGCTGATGTGG